>VMDR010010455.1:0-30768 GCA_007922815.1 Macrotus californicus | reverse complement strand
AGACTTTGAAAGACATTTCCTCAACCTAATTTTTCTCAGGTTATGAACATTGTAAATGATAACAAAAGGTAATGCATATTGGATTTTGAAATGCTTTAGGGAAAATATGTATCTAATGAACACAGAAAATGAGTGCAAAAAAGTGACTTCATTTTTTTTAAATAACAAACTCTGAAAAGCTTTGAGTTATTGATGACTCATTGGTTGACAACCTCAAAGTACTAATTAATTCACTAACTCTTAGGGTGACTGACTCAAATAAACTGAATAATAAACACTGTTAATGTATTTCAAAATCAACTAAGAATACTTTTTTCACTGCTTCAGGTATTAAAAATTATAAGCTTGGCTTTATTCCAAAATAATGTACAAATAGAATACCTTTGCTGTGCATGAGTTTTCAATAATCAGGGAAAACATGTCATTCTCTCCTTTATCCTCCAACCCACACTTCTTCCTTCCCTCCTCCTGTCTTCCTGCCTTCCTTCCAGTACATGTGGTTTATCGAATAGGGATGTAAATGACTCATTTTAGTTTCATAGATCATGTTCAAAGAGAATATAATGGCTCAGAAGGACATAATGGCATAATTTTCATGGCAGTTATATAGCTAATATATATCAAAACACAGGAAACCAATGCATAAAATAAATACTAAGATTCCCATTCCAAACTCTGTGCCATCTCTAATGTCAGTCCCTAGTACAGATCACCCGCCAGGCACCCCCCACACACTCCTAAGATGTGATGAAAATTTCAACACTGTATTTTCTGCCTGAAATTTAGATACTTTTCTCTTTACCAGTCCTAATAAAGCCATATTTATTCATCAGATTTTGAACATTTTTAAACCTTTTTTAAACCTGGTCTGGTTTTAATTGATATAGATACCAAGAATCAACAGTCCTGGATTGAAGGGCTGATTCTGCCACTGAGTTGTGTGTTCTACTGGGTGTCAATTCCGATGTCCTTAATTGCTTCTAAACTCCAGATTTTTATGTTTCTGTTAGCAAGCACCCAATCTTTGGTACCACAAATACTGTGGCCTTGTCTAGATTGTAAACAATTGCACTACAGACAAAAATCTCTTAAGTTTAATTCGTAGAGTACACATGTCCCTGGAGACACCTCTATGCTATTCGATGATGAGAAAGAATTAGAGAATTATTAGAAATCTCACTGTGTTAAATGGTGAGTTAATAAAGGAGAAGGCAAAAATGAGTCACTTTCTCAATCATTTCCATAACAAAACAACGACTGAACCAACCAGTAGCACAGAAAAGTGGTAAGAAGAGAGTACCCGATGCTTAAGAGTGCACAGCGCAGTGCCACTAACTGGAAGCTGTGGGAAGGACAAAATCCTCCGTGCAGAAATTCCCCATATCCTCTTTACTACGTATTTTCTCTCACACTGTCAGCAAAAGAAGACCTATAAACATTAATAAGTTTACGAAAGATGTTTCAAGTCGAGAACAGAAATTGACCTGCTGACTTGATAGAAAGGTTGAGTGACTTCATTTGTTCCTTTTACTGAGCCCAGTTCTTGGGCAGGCCTCAGTTTTAAATTCCTACCTCAAGATGGCATCAGTGAGGAAAAGCTTCCTCAATGACTTGGCCTTTCCCCCCTTGTGCTACCATCCCGAGAGAAACAGAATATAGAGGGAAACCAACAGAATTACTTCAGTTTGAATTTCGAGCACAGAGGACTGAGATCATTAAATAGGGATCTAGTCCAATATCGAGGCTATATACCCTATTATTGACAGAGGGTCCGAAACAGGATTGCTTGCATGGTGGGGAAAGGATAGTGGCAATTCCCTGAAAGTGAAAGACAGGCTGATCCACGTGTGGCTACTCTTCTTTCTTACCCAGAAAACAGTGATTAAGATCTCTGAACACTCCAAACACCACAGCAGTTGTGTGACATCACCAGGAGACCACGGCTTTTGTGTTTAGAACACTGTTGTTAAAGTGGTGGTGAACTGACAAATCTTTAAAAATTCATTGGGTTGGCCAAAAAGCCCATTCAGTTTAAAAGACACATTTCTCACTTTCACCAATAACTTTATTGATGTGGATATTGTGAGTATGTCAGCCTATTTCCTGCATGGTGTGACATTGATTGTTCTCCAGTGAATTCCTCGATTTGATCATCAACTTCAACTGGTCTACCTGAGGATCTGGTCTACAGGGGTTATACTTGGGGTTGGGATGAAGACAAGGCAAAGGTTTGAAAGCTCTTAGGTAACAGTTTCAGATGGGAATAGCACATACACATGATGAATGCTCACTCTATGCCAACGGGGGGCACCCTCCTAGACCCTCTTTAAGCATCAGCTCATTTAATCTAGAAGAGCCAGGGAGTGCAGCACACCAGTAGTCTTGTCTCAGTAGTTCTCAGCACTTCTGTTGCATCAGTATCCATGGCCACATGACCAGAAAGAGCCAGGTGCAAGTCCTGATGCTCTGGCTCCAACATCCATAAACCTAAGCAGTCCGCTCTACTGCTGCTCCTGCCCCTCACTTGACAAGCAAACTGCCGCAGAGATGGAGACAGGCAAGAGAGATCTTCATTCATGGCACTAGGAAGCCTGTACCTTTGGAGGTGGGGCTTTACAGTTTATGTTCTTTCTCATCTCATTTCACAGTTGAGGAATCTAAGGGCTTGAAATTAAGAAATCAATTGAAACTGCATCAATTAATATTGGGAGATTAAGTGATTTACTCTAGGCTGCATGGAGGGAAGGGGTGAAGTCACTGGGGGCATACTGTGATCTCACCTAGGGCACCTGCACACTAAGAACACTCGCTCGGCTCTCTCACTTCTCAACAGCACACCTCATGTTAGGGGCTGAATTGTAAACCCCCCAAACACCTTTGTTGAAGTCCTAACCTCCCGTACTTCGAAATGTAACTATATTTGGAGAGGGGTGCGGCCTTTGACAGTAGTGATTAGGGTGAAAAGAAGCCCATGGTACAGGGCCCTAATCCCACAACTGGTGTCCTTGTACAACAGAAAGAAATGCCAGAGATACTCATGCGCAAAGGGAAGGCCACGTGAGGATATAGACAGAGACAGCCATCTGCAAGCCAAAGAGAGAGGCCTCAGGAGAAACCAAACACCCTGATCTTAGACATCTAACCCCCAAACCTATGAAAAAATGAATTTCTGTTGTCTAAGCCACTCAGTCTGTGGTATTTTGTTACGGCAGCCCGGGCAAACCAACAGACCCCGAGACAGGCCACAAGCCTCAGAAACTCTTTATCCTGGCAGCAGCTGGCCCATGATCCAGATTCCTGAGGTTTCCCACAAGAAGAAATGGAGTTTCTGAATAATTGTCAATATTTAAAAAGCCTAAGGGAAATGTACAAATAGTCTAATTAAAATTCCAGTACAGTAGCATCAATTAGCTCATATTCATCTGAAGCTTTAATTACAGAATGTATCTTTGATTAATTTAAAATGAGGAAAGTATTTATCACTTAATAAAGTTGATTTGTTTGGTAAATATAAAACTCAGGTTTTCTGATGGAGAGAGGATGAACAAGAATCATTGCTTTAAGCCCTAATTCTTTTATTTGGATCCTCCAAGACTCATGACGCTTAATCCTCTTCACATTGTTAGAGCTCTTTCAGGCGTGAACTGAGCAAATTACATGACTTTAGTCATTTGTCACCTCAGGGGTGTTGAGAGCCATTGTTTTTAAATCTGTACCACTGACTTTTGCTAGATACTATATCTGGTTATTTTTCTGAGACTCAATGCAATTTTAAGTGAAAATGATCCTAAGTGTATTATTAGTCAGGGTTCTCCAGAGAAGCTGATCCAATAGGATAGATATAGATATATATGGGGAGATTATCATAAGAATGGACTGGCTCACATGATTGTGGAGGCCAAGAAGCCCCATGATCTGCCTTCCACAAGCTAGAGGCCCAGGGAAGAGGGCAATGCAGTTCCTTCCAGTTCAAACCTGAAGGCCTAAGAACCACAGAAGCCAAGTGTGTGTACATTCTAGTCCAAGGGCAAGATGGAAGTCCCTGCTCAGGCACAAATTTGCCTTCCCTCCGCCGTTTTGTTCTTTTCAGTCCCTCAATAGATTCGATGATATTCACTGGAATTGGTGAGGACACTGGCTCAATGCTCATCTGTTCCGTATATACCCTCACAAACACACGAGGAAATGTGGGCGTCCCATAGCCCAGTCAAGATGACACATCAAATTAACCATCACACCAAAAGAACAAAATATGAAAATAGTTTAATTAAATAGGTGAAGGAGCCTAGCTCTCTAATCTGACAGAAGCCAAATAAAAAGGCCACAGCACCCAATACATGCACTAGAGTATTAACCTTCTGTAGAATGTGTCTGAAAACTTGAAAAACAATACTTCAAACAGAAATTTACATTTTACTTAAAAAAATTATAGCAAACGTATGAGGAACACAAATTTTTATTAAGAAAAGAAATTTATTCAATGCTTTATGGTGAAATATTGAGCCCATTCTATTACAATACACAGGCTTGATGTTCTAACAGGTAACACTGTGCCTCAAGTTCATGAAGCCAACACAAGATGGAGTTGTGGGAACCTACAGTCAGAAATATATCTTCCTTCTCTTCTTGCACAACAAATGCAATGCTGGTGTTCAGAACGCTTAGGTATCAAGAAAATCCTGTAGAGTTCCCTAAGTATTCCATTAAACAATTCTTAAAATTATATGTTACCTTAATGGAAAACATGAAAGAATTTTGATGGAAACATCTATTTTAATACTTACTATCTTCAGTAACTGTGAACCACAATCCCCAAAATGTATTATATCATAAGAAAGTCACTGGAGTCATCATTAGGCTTTCCAGCACAAGGTGGTCAATTTCAAGGCAATTTATCAAGGACTGAATTTTTTTAAACTATCAAGCTAGTGATATGTGAAGATAAAAAGAAGTGTCAAGGTTAGCTGATTATTTTCCAAAACACAGGATCTAAAAAATATTGGGGGAAAATAAGAACGTGAGAATGAGTGGATATTGGATGATAATAGAGATGACTAGCAAAAGAAACTGAGACTAGTTAGCATTAACTAGCATACAATGTACTTTAATTCATTAGTCAACATTTTCTTCATGTACATTATTACTATAAGGTAGCATTTCTAACACTTAACTGGTCCATTCATTTTTTTAAGTCGATCGCAAAGAAATTTTGATTCTGGATATTTAAAGTTATAGCTGATTGCATTTGATTTCTTACCCCTAAGAATATCTTTCATTCTCAGCCATAACTCTTGAATATATGGCTTCTTGATAAAATATTACTAAATAGTATTGATGTTTAAAAAAAAATCTACCTACCAAATTAACCAATTCATGTCAATTAGCTCACAGAGAATTAAACCAATTCATATTATTTAGCTCCCACAGAAGCTAGATCTTTTTCCTTTTAAATAATCTAACTGATTCCATACAAAAACAGTTATTCAAAAAAGCACACCTAAGATTTGCACTCCTACTCATTCATAAATAAATATTGTGGCTTGGGCCTGAATTTGGTATTCCTAGTCCATATTTTGGTTCCCTACCTTTTCAAAATTGGACGCTTCATTCTATGAATATGATCATCAATGAGAGAACTTAAAAGTAAAGAAAATAAGCTTTAATTCAAGTGGAAGTACTTTGTATTCATCTTAATAAAAGAGATCATGCTTTCAAAGGAATGGAAAAAAATAAAATTGTATGTGATAATATATAGAGAGTACCACATCTCATAACCCAAGCATACAACTTTCTCCATTACAGAATTAAGCAGCCAGGTCTAATATACTATGAACCATTTGATTAAAAATGTTTATAACCAATGCTTTAACAAGGACACACTGCTGAAAATAGTTTTTAAAATATATAGCCTTGTAAAATGATATCTTTTTTAACATTAAAACCTTGTTTCAGAAGTTCCCCGCTTTAGGTTGTTACTCAAAAACTCATCATGTTCAAAACTCAAATTATTGTGAGATCTTGAAATCATAAGAAGCTTCTCCTTATTGGTAAAGTCTTTTTTGATTGCAGCTTGGGGCACAAGCAACCTCTCCATCGGGTCCTCTTTGTTCTCGAGTTTCACGTATCCTTTGCTGTTGCTTCGATCCAACCGAGGCCAACTGGGATGTTTCCGTTGCTCTGCATGAACAGTTAGGGTGGAGCGACCTCGGTCTAAGTCTAGGGATTTTGAATGTGATGACAGCAAATGCAAGGAAGTGTTGGACCCAAACTGTCTTCTAGCAGCCCCAGGAGACAAGAGCTGTCCAGCCCCAGGTCCAAGGGCCACAGAGGACTTGTATTGACTAGACAATGCCTCTCCGATGGAATTATTCCTCGGGAGCACCATGCTGATGGGCTGGAAGCACTCACTGGTGTTGGGCAAAGGGACCACAAGGGAATCCATGGACAAATTCCTCGACCTACCTTTGAGGTTCTCAGCGTCCTCCGTGATGTGATCGATGCTGGGCTCATCAATAACACAGTTATTAAGTTTGATCACAGGCAACGTAAACGCACTGATGGAGGACGGCACAATTGACCTGGTCTCACATTTCTCAGAGCTGCTGGGCTTATCATCAGTCATCTTGGAAGGAGGTGGGTAGAGGCCAAAGACGGAGACAGAGCTGTCAGACAGCAAAGGTGGCATAAGACGCCCCGGACTCTTATGTTCATTTGGCACAAGCTCATCCTCTTCCACAGAGCTGTCCATCGGAAAGCTGCTCCTAAAACCCGAGAAGGAGGCGACAGTGTTTGCTGCCAGTCTCGATGCACAGGAGCTCCCATTCTGTTTAACTTCTGTTTCTCCTATCGCACCGGTATAGATGCCATTCATATGCTTTTGCTCCTTGATTCTTAGCGTGTGGATGTCGATGACTGTGGAATAGATGTCTCTCATGTGTATGATTTTGGTTTCTTTGTCACGGTTCTCATGAAGAATGGCATTAGCACAAATGAAAATGAAAATGCCAATCCCCATTGTGAAAGGGCCGAGCATTTTCATCTTGTCAGAATGTAAATGCTGCTCGAAGAAGCGAACCACCACACCACTTTGGTTCCGAATAACCTGAGTTTCATTTGTTGACAATGTGGTCTCAGCATCGATAAAATGTTCTTTTTGGGGCCAGTATCCAAGAACTGCCATCGCAATTCCTATAATGGAAATAAGCACTCCTAAAATGAGGAAGAAACCAGAGGGGGAATAAAGCCGGATTTTGCCTCGAACAACCACGACATCAGCCTGAGGCCGACGCCTGACTGGTTTCTTCTCTTGGGCAGCAGGCGATGGGCTGAGGTTGACGTGATGCTGCGATCTGGCCGAGTCTTGCCTTTTCAAGGCGGCCAGGCCGGTTATCACTCCACCAGTCGCTATCATAGCTCGGCTTTTATTCTGGAAGGAAGGGAAAAAGATGATAATCTAAGTATGTTTTGGAGTATGCTCATCAATTCAGCAATTGTTTATATATTGTTGTTCTTCCATATAATGAAATGGGGCAGAAGAATAGTTTTTTAATTGACATAGTCTTGGCAGAAGGTTCATATACTGACTAATGTAAAATCCTGGAGACTTCCTTTTTTGGCTGAATTAGTGTCTCTATTATTAATGAAATGCAAGTTCAAGGTCTATTTTACTTAACTAATTTTATTAATTTTTATATACAATAATCCCCTGGTCATGATCACAAGACCTTCTACCCCACCTCTCCCACCACCACACACACTCTATCCTCCTTATCTGTGTTATTTTAAAGAAGTGGGAAAATCCAAAACACTTGACAGGCCCAAAACAAACAAACTCTAGACTTAAAAGGAAAATACATTCCAGCAGCTCACATTTCTACAACCACTCTTGTGAAAGTCACCCATGAACTCGTAAACTCCCACATTTAATTTCTCGATTCTCATCTTACTTCTCTGTTTCCACACATATTACTATCCCCTCCTTTCCTGAAACTCTTGCCCAGTCTTTAATGATTCTAAGTCTTCTGGCTCTTCTCTAACCTCATTGTTTCCATTTTGGCTCATCATTCCTCATCTAAAAGTAGACCATCATCCCCTGAGGGTCCTGTCCTTGGCCATCTTCTCTTTATACTCTCTCTTGGCATTCATATCCACTCCAGCACCATCTACCATTTCCTTTATGCTAATGACCCCCAAGTCTATATTTCAAATCATAGCCTGAGTTTCAATTTCACATTTCCAGTTCTCCGTTGAGAACTATACATACATTCAAGCACCAGTAAAAAGCTGAACTTACTTTCTTCCAGCACTACTTCACTTTTTTTAAATTTATTTTTTATTTTTAGAGAGGGGAAAGGAGGGAGAAAGAGGGACAGAAACATCAATGTGTGGTCTCGTGGGCCCCCAACTGGGGACCTAGCCTGCAACCCAGGCACATGCCCCCAAACTGGGAATCGAACCAGCGACCCTTTGGTTCAAAGGCTGGCACTCAATCCACTGAGCCACACTAGCCAGGGCACTACTTAACTTTTATTAATGGTGTTGTTCTCAGGCTTGACTCTTCATAGTCTTTTTTAGCCCCACCCTTTCTCATTCTTCTCATCTCCCAATCAGATTCTAAATCCTAGAAATTTTAACAACATGATATTTCTCAATTCTACCCCTTCATTCCAACCTACTCTTCCCAGCCCAAGCAGCTCTTAATAACTCTTACTAAACGATTGTAATAACCTCCCAACTGGTCTTCCAAACTCCTATTTCTCTTCCTGCACAATCAAGATTACTCACTGAAGGCAGATTAATTTATCTAAAACACAGCTCTGAAGTTGTTTAAAGAGTGGAATAATGAATAAAATATTCTCCACTACCCACCAAAATTTAATCTGGCATTTCAAACCTATGGAATTTAGCTTTATCTCTAACTGCACCCTGTCGTTTACATAAAACTAAAACCCATCTGTAGTCCCTATTGCGCTGCTCCAGAGACTTTGTTAATAATGCTTCATCCATCAAGAGCCCTCTTGCCACCCCTCCCCAATTTCAAATACTGACATCTGGCTTAGTCATCAAAGCTCTTATTCCACTTCCTTTATTCTCTGACTCAGCAAATCCATGTGAGCCCTCATTCCTCAGAGCATTTTGGCAAGTTTTCTGTGGCACTCACTGTATTATAGTGTCTTAGTTCTTCCATACCTTGTGGTCAAACATCAACTTTAGTTCATCTCTTTGTCACCAGAAACATTCACTGTCGTACCTTTCACATAGCCACTGCTCAAGACATATTTACTACAACGTTCAATAAGGGAGCAACTCTTCTCCCAAGATTTGCTGAATGACCATCACATTAGTGTACTAAATTTCCTAGTTAAAAACATAAACAAAGTTAATACCGAAACAGAAAGCAACATTTTGTGAGCTGGTAAAATATTTGTCAGTATTTGTAATGAGACGTTCTCAAGCTGCCAAATCTGACTCGTGGGGAATGGAAGATATTTTTAAGACCCGCGAAGTCTCTGGTGAATATCTGAGAGGGTTTCTTCACAGCAACACATCTTGCAAAATCAAGCTCTCCTTTTGATTTTCTATTTATGATTTCTGAGTCGTGTTTGAAAAACAGCGTTGTGATGGTACGTATCCTTTCAGCTAGCTGAACAAGCTGGAGAGTCAACCCAGCCTTCGCTGGGGTTATAACTGGGAATAAAAGAGTTTCATGGTCGAAGAACAAACTACGTTGTAACCCACCGCTCTTAGTCTATAGAATTTATCAAAGTATACATATTACAGTTTTAAACTTCTCCCAGACCTTGCCTAAAACAGAACTTAGTGTCAGCTTAATTTTTCTCATATAAAAACAGTTTTAAGTGTTTGGAAAAAATGCTTATTAAATAGCAGGCATCCCACTCAGTTATTCCCATATGGCAGGATAGGGTTTACTCTGAAATCCTTCCAAATCGAATGAAAACAAGGGCAAAAGGCCTTCGCCTGGTTTAAAAACAACCACCGTGATTTATCACTCCTTGTAGATTCTTCATTCTCCTCCCCTTGTTACAACACTTACGGCAGGCTGCGCCGTTTTCTGTTCCTGAGGCTGACAGAGAAAAGGGGGCGGAAATAGAAAAAATATGTATTTTGAAAGATAGATGGGACTAGGAAGGTGGCAAAGAGTCGTGAGGGACTGAGTTTCCTTGTGAGTAAGCAAAGCGGGTTAGATCAGACGTGACGAAATAGCCAGGGAGTTTAAGAGTATGACAATTTATTTTAAAAATGAAAGGAGAAAAGACTCCTGGAGGAGTTTAGAAATAAAGAATCAAGTTGGGGGAAATCAAAGTACCACACAGCTCCAGCCAGCCGGCCCCGGCAAGGTCTGGGCAGGCCACCCAGATCCCCAAATGAGCAAACTCAGGCTGGGAGGCCTTGTCCTCCTTGAATTCCATTGGGGGCAGTTCCACACTGTGGGCCTCCTTTGTGACTCAGGGACCCAGCCCTGAGCGGAAAGCCAAGGTGTGCAAACTCAGCCACTGCTTCGAAAGCTTAGACCCTAATGAAGGAGCCATCATATCCACCAAAAACAATGGGACAACCCCTAGAAGGAAAATTGCAATTAGGGGGGCTTTGGCAACAGCCTACAGGCAGGCAGTTCCACTTTAACATTTAAAAATCAAGTGAACTGCCTTTCAGATAAAGTGGAGAGAAGAAAAGCTGGATAACAAAGCCTGGCCTGCCCTCAGCACACAGATCAGCACTGGGGCAGGAAACCAGGTAAGGCTAGAAAGGAAAGAAGGGCCAGGACTCGGAAATTAGGACACGTGACACCTAAATGCTTGAATTTTACACTCACGTGCAATGGAGTTGGAGTAAGATACAAGCACTGTTGCCATTACCTTAGGAACATCAATCTCAATTTGCAGATGAACACAACCATGCAGGCCTCATACTGGGAAAAGCATGGGGACACTAGGGGCAGTTTTGCAGTAAGAAGCCTAGTGAGACTGTGCGCCCTGGAGGGAGTAAAGGCACAGGTCTCTTGTCTCTGCGGCTGTGACATCCGCTTGGTCCAGACTGCTCCCTGTAAGCAAAGCAGCCGAAATCTACTTCTCAGTTTTTGCTGCAAAGCCACACCCTACACATTTATCACTTTTGGGGGGGGTATGGAGGGCATTCTTCTAAGTTTTAACAATAACAATAATAGTAATGCTATAACATACAAACACGCACTGATTATGGTCAGGCGCTGTTCTAAGTGCTGTAGGTATGAGAACATATTTATTCTCACAATTCTGGAAGTGGATATAATCTCTACGATCTCTATTTTGCAGATGAGAAAACTGGAGCTAAGAGAGTTTAGGTAACGTACCTAAGGTCGCACAGCTCGGGTGGGCTCCAGAGCCTGTGCTCCCACAGAATTTGAAACTGGGACGGGCCTCCAAGTTTGCTTTCACTGAGGTTTTCTTTCGCTGTCAGTTTTATTTCTTTTGAATCCTCTTCCCATCACAACACCAGACCTTAGAGAATGCTCTTCGCCTTTAAAACTGTGACCATGGCCCAACAAAGTGTCATTTCTCAAATCACACTGACCACATGGGAAAAGCCACTGGGTGGAGAGGAGGTTAAAGAACTGTTGTCCTAGGGAGGGCCACGACCTCCCACCCCTGTCCAGATCCCCTCCAGCGTGCATGCGTGCGGGGGGAAGACGCAGGAGAGACCACCCCCCACTGCAGTCCTCCTCTTTGCTCTCCACCATCTTTGGCAGCGCTGGGCAGAGACTTATTTCCTCAAAGAGCCTAACGAAAAATCTGCCTACAGTGAATTTTACTTTGTTAACTTGGGTAGAGCTTTGGCTGACCAGTCTCTGGATTCAAAGCATCACCCAAAATGTAGTTGAAGAAAAAGCCCTGTGGCATTCCACTAGAGACCTCCTTCTAGGGAGACGTTGTTAATTTGTGGGAATATTCATTCAAGCAATTAGTGAAAACTGATGTCTGGTAGTGCAATAGATATAGGGCTCAAAGTAGGTCTCCTGGCCCCCAAAATATAATGATTAGCATCTACCTTTTTGCGGAGTTCATTTGACTAGTTACTAATAAACCTAACTAGGTCAGCCACACTTGGTTTCCACATTCTCATGATTTTTATGATTTTATCAAAAGCCAAGTGAAAAGACAAATATGTATATATTCTGCTGACAACCAAAAAAAAGTTTGGGTTAACTCTTGGCTACATATCAATCATTCTATTTTTCATTCCTAGTGTTCACAAAACAGCCATAATTTTGCTCCAACAGCTCTCAGGATTGCCAGCTTAAAATTTGCACAGCACACCTTCTTCACTGTGCAAACCAGGGTCCTGCAGGTCTGCCTCCAGGCCTTCGCCATCTTACCCATTCATCACAGAGCTCAGAAATCATCAGCAGAAATTCAGTCTCATTTGTTACCTTTCGCAGGGCAGAGGTAGACCCCTGCACTCATTCAAGCATTCTGTTAGTCTGTGCACCTACCATGGGCTCATCTTCCCTCTGGACCATGTTTAGTCTACCCTTTCAGCCAGAAGCTCTCTCTTTGACCGAGATTTCTGCCTTGCATGTCACATGTTAACACTGCACCATCCCATCTGATCATCAGGCTTAGTCTCGCCTATTCTTGCTCTGATAATTTTTAAGGCTGTATTGTTGTTGTCCTTTACCATTTTTACATGCTTAAGCACATTGTGGACTTTGCATTTCATGGCAATGATCTATACCATTTTTAGAACTCATATTCTCGTGGAAGTTTATTCTTGTACAGGTAGGTTCTCTTCTGATCACACTGCAAGCCTACTATGCATCAGATATGGTTCCAGATGCATTCACACACTTATATCTGAGTTGATGATAAGGAAATAGGCTTGCAGTGTTGACAGACTTTAGAAGTTCTTGAATCAGATATTCCCTTTAGCCAACTACAGGCCAGGAATGTTGTCTAAGTTCCAATAATGAACTAGCAGGAAGAACAGGATTGGAATTCAAGTTTTTTCAGGCTTCATTGCAATGTTCATTTTTGGTGAAATAGTCCTCTCTTTGTTTTTTATGTTATTCCAATGCCTCATGGAGTGCCTGCAATGTAATAAATACTCGGAAAGTTTATCTGTTGACTGTGAACTGGCTTAAATATCATTGAAATATGTTAGACACTAGGGACTCTCTGATTTCAAAGAGTCTGGAGTCCAGCGGGAAAGCAGTCAAAGTGTACATTTAAAATGAAATGAGCTCATGGCTATAATGGAGTTAGGTGAACACTGAAGAGTCTTCTTCTGCACTATCTGGAGGTATCAGGGGAGGCTTCCAAGAAGCAGCAAGCTTAAAGGCTTGTTGCATCAATAGGACTTTATCATATAGATTCTAATTCATCCTTGTCTCTGGTTCTTTCACCAGGGTCCTTGTCTTATGGTTTCTCTTTATCTTCTCAATTAAAGTATGCCAATTATTTTAAATATACTTGACATTGTCTTGCTCAAACATTTAAATTTTATTTTTATATATTTTTTATTAATTTTTAGAGAGAGGGGAAGGGAGGAAAAAAAAAAGAGGGAGAGAAACATTAATGTGTGGTTGCCTCTCGTGCACTCCCTACCAGGGACCTGGCCTGCAACCCAGGCATGTGTCCTGACTGGGAATTGAACCAGCAACCCTTTGGTTTGCAGGCCAGCACTCAATCCATTGAGCCACACCAGCCAGGGCTGAATTTTTATTTTTATCTCAAAGTTTTAAAATTTGCCAGAATGTGAGGCCTGCCAAATGGAAGTAAAAATTAATCCATGCCTTCAGGACCAAACAAAAACATTACATAAAAACCCCCATGTGGTATCCACAAATGTGACAGATGGAAATATTTTCTGTTCAAGCTAGAACAGTTTGAGGACTTTCTTCCCCATAGAGTCATTTTAAACTTTGATAACAGAATTTCAAGCCTATGTCTTTACCAGAGTTCAAAGAGAAAATGCCTATGGTGACTAATACTTCAATCATATTAACGTTTAAAAGATAAGATGGAATAGGAATGATTTTCTAACGTGTAGCATAAACGTTTTGTGCATGGAGTTTGGAATCAGAGAAACAAGGGTCCTATTTCTGCTTCATCATTTGATAGCCATGCCACTTTGGCCAAGTGGTTTTAAGCTCTTCTTCCACATGTAAGATGGCAAACCCTCTTTAATGCACAGTACACAGCACACCCCACTTCAAGGCCATGCTTGAACAAATAAATGACTCAGCCTCTTGGCATCTCAGTTTCCTCATCTGTAAAATGAGGACAGTCACAGTCCCTCTGGGGCTGTCGTAAGGTGAAGGAAATAATGAATGCCAATCACAGCTCAGCGTCTGGGAACTGAGGTCTACATTGGTGACATCAGCTATGCTTGATTTTAAGGTCTTTTTAAGGACAAAATTAAGTAATATATAGAAAGTTTCTACAGTGTTCCTTACAGTAATTTCTCAGTAAACAAGCTAATATTAGTAACTCTTTATTGCTCAGTATTAATTCTTTCATCACTCAGCTAGGCAAATCAAAAATATATTTTAATATATTAAGTTAAATAATTAATGATGGCTCATTGTATATGGAAAGGAAATGATGACTTCAAGTTTGTACTGGGATTTAGAGTCAAACACAATCCAAGTGGAGTCTGTGTATTTTAGTGGCAGAGCATGAATAATCTGGTAGTTGCAAAGAAGAATTTATATAAGACAGAGACAGGTAGAGAATATATTACAGAAAAAATAAAGCATGCCTTTCCTTCTAATTCATTCCATTTCTTCAGATTTGAAGACTTGTAACAAAAATAATAGCAATAATAAGAACAAGGTAGAAAAACCCAAAGCTGTTCATCTGATGTTTTTACTCATCTTAATGATGACATTGAATCAAATGCATCAGTAATCTGATCAGTTCTGCAAGCATCATTCTCCTTCCACTGGGACACTTGGGCGTTGGAAAGACTGACAACAAAGAGATATATGGGGATTAGGGAGATGGAGACTAGAGAAAATGTCGTAAGTGAAAATGTGCAAAATGTTAGTTTTATGAAAATAACTTCAAGCTATGATTTTAGGTACATTCTGAAGGCCTTTGCTGGTCTGTTTTGGAGAGAATGGTTTCCTAATACTCAGTATAGTTCTACATTCAAATGAATGCTGGGATTAAAAAGAAGTGGAGCCTTTTTTAATAATTAGCAGAATGAGAGTTAAGCCATTAAATATAAAATACCAGTTTTTGGTCAAGCCCTCCCTAAGCGTGCAGGAAACGCTAGGAGCAGAGAATGCACTTGGAAATGTATACTGTGTATGTTCTTTGTTCCTGGTGCCTTCCAAACCTGCCACCCTGACAAAATATAATATATGGGCCCAAACCAATTATAAGCTGAGTAACAATGACATGGAACAATTGCTCTCTATAAACTCCACAGAACACAAAAAGTCTTCGGGAGGCCAAATAAGGGATCCATAATGAGCCATTAGAAAAAACCCTGCTGAGACCCAGTGGGAGACATTTTCTGCAGGAACAGAAGAAATTAGAAGCCTGTTTTCCCCAAAGTAGAAATATGCTTCACGCCCTATACCCCAATTCTTTAAATCTGGACAAGCTCTTACAATGATTGTCACACTCCCTTTCAAATGCATTTCCTGGCAGGAAGTCAACTTGGAATTGGTGTAAAGAAGCTACCCCTAAAGAGTCACATATTTACTAAATGCAGGAAATTAGTTGTTATACCTGGTTAAAGAGCGGAAGCATTTAAAATCACAAATTAGACTTTTACACAGACTGCCCCTCTGCAGAACATATACGGGAATTTTACTCAGAGGTCTGATGACCATGTTGGTGGAGACAACATTGGAAAGGAAGATTCTAATAAGTATTAATATTCTTTCCAGTGATTTTAAATGCATGGAAAAACCCCACACACTGTCAACAGCCCTCTAGGACGATGGAGGGCAGCGGTACATTTCAATTCCAGTTGTGCCACTTTCTATCATTTTGTATAAGCCTATCACTTTTGCAGGTTACCCAGTTGTGCTAATACTGTTAAGGATGCAAAAGATCTTTCTTCTGTACTGCAAAAGAGGAATCATCTCTCACCAGAGCAAAAACACCATCTAAATCACCAATGAGCTGTAGTATCTTTTAATCTATAGTTACATACATCAAATTTACTTTAAAATTTCCAACCCATGGTAGCTCAAAGCTATCATTAGCATTTTTAAGACCCTAGAAAAACATTAGGAGATCGTTTGAACTGCATAATTTCCACTGGAGAATTTTACTTTTTCCTTAAGTAAAATAATTTTACTTAATAAAATTATTTTGTTAAGTAAATAAAATAATTTTATTTTATTTAGTGGCAGAGCATGAATAGTCTGGTAGTTGCAAAGAAGAATTTATATAAGAGAGACACAGGTGGGGAAATGTATATAAGAGAGAGACAGGTGAGCAGGATTGTGGGTGAAAATGGTGAGGGGATTAAGGGAAAGGAAAATCTCATAGGCACAGACAACAGCATGGTGACTATGAGAGGGAAAGGGGAGTGGGGGAGACAGAAAAGGGTAAAGGGGGTAAGTGGTGAAAGAAGGAGATTTGACTTCAGGGGGTAAACACACAATACTATATACAGATGATGTATCATAAAAGACTTACCATCCTGTTCCATTAATCTGTCTATTAATTTGCCAGAACTGAACTGAATAACTATTCATACTGTAATACATATTAGAGTAACTGATAAGATTGGACCGTTCTCATTCTCTTTTGTCATAAGTTTTTAATCTATTCTCACACATTTTATGTGGCCTGTAAACTTTAGAATTTGATTTATTAAGATCTCGTTAGTATTTTTATTGGGATCATGCTAAAATCTCTACATAAACACAGGGAAAATTGACATTGTTATACCACTGCAGATTTTATCTAAAATGTTTTCTTTTATGTCAGTTTTTAAGATAAGATCTTTCTTATTTCTTATTATTTTTGGTTTCCTGGGTAGTCTCCCATTGGGTCTCCATTTATATCAGTATGTTTTCTTCCACTGTCATTTCTGTTTTCACGCGGTAGCTGTTTGGATGAAGGGAGGCTACCGATCTTTGGGCATGAATTTTGTACTAGCTACTTTACCGAACTTGATCAGTGTTTCATAAAAGAAGGTTTTGGTTCATTCTCCTAGGTGGTTTAGAAATACAATTATATCACTTGGACGTAACAATATTCTCTTCCCCAACTTTAAATCTACAATTGCTATTTTCCAAATGTTATCACTTATTACCTGGAGAACTAGGGTGAGCAAGTAAACAAGGGCGATGAGGACACCCTTTCCTCTCTCCTAAATGCAGTGGGTGTGTCTACTGCTTCACCACTGAAAAGGTGCCAGTCAACGCCTGCTTTATTTAGGGTTTTTACCTAGAATTCCGGGAGACAAAATTAACTGATTCGTGTCCTGGAGAGGAGGACGGGGCAGTGAAAAGAAGGGGGAGGAGACGGGCAAAGAGCGAGAGAAGAAGGAAGAGGAAGGGGTGGGGGATAAAGCAGAGGGAGAGGAGAAATCTGTACAGGGGGGGAAATTATGGGTAATTATTGCGAACATGAATTATCTCAAATGGTAAATAACTCTTATACACAGGGTCCAACACAAATAATATCCCTTTTTATTACAAAACCTTTTATTACAAAATCATAAGCATGTAATTCTGTCACATGACAATGTCACACTAAGCACATCATATGACATTTTAGGTAAAATGTTCAAATTAAAATTATAAATTATGACACCCATATTATTACCCTACCAACCACACTCAATCAGGTGTGACTTCTGCTGGGCCCTGTGTTTTCTATAAGATCCTTACTTCTTTCCATCTCTTTTTAAGAAACGTTTATATAAGGACAGGAATTGTCACCTGGGATTGCTAGGATTACTGAATTATCGACCAAATCCTGACTCTATATAAGTTAGCCGAAGGGGGAAAGTTCAGAAGAGCGATATACTGCTAAGACATCAGGAGTGTAAAAAAGACAGGAAGGAATACTTAGAACCAAAAATGGCTTCGAGGGAAGATTAATGTAACAAAAGACGATGAAGGCATGTCTCCAAACACCGTGTGCAGGTTACCACTCTCTACTCAGGGTGGAGAGGGAGTATCTCTCAGTCATGCCTGAGATATTTTTAGCTTCAAATAGCTGTTACACTTTATAATGATTTGCTTCCCTGGTATTTCCTTTGAGAGAGAGCATCCCAGACAGAAGTGGACCAAGGACGTTAATGGCCAATTCACAGAAGAAAACATACAACTGTCCAGTTAACAAATGGAAAGAGCACTCGTAACTCAACAGTAAGCAAAGAAATGCAAGCTAAAGTGATTTCAAAGTTGAAAATACAACTTCACTTACTAACTGACAAATGCAAAAAAAAAGAGGGATTGATTATGCCCATTATCGGTGGAGTGTAAGGAAACAAACTAATAAGCTGGTAATGAGAGGACAAATTGGTACTTGTTAAAATTTAATTTGGGAACAACTCCTAAAAGTTTAAATACTCATCACCCCCATTTCACATCTATGAATGCCTTTAAAAATACGTGGAGACATAAAGCCCTGGCTGGGGTGGCTCAGTAGACTGACTGCCAGCCTGTGAACTGAGAGGTCACTGATTTGATTCCCAGCTGGGACACATGCCTGGTCCCCAATTGAGGATGTGCGAGGGGCAACTGATGGATGTATCTCTCACACATCAATGGTTCTCTCCCTCTCTTTCTTTCTCTTTCTCTTCCCCTCTCTCTAAGTCAATAAAATCTTTTAAAAAATACTTGTAGACATACACATAAAAGTATACAGTTCATGCTATAGAGATGGCAACCACTTGAAAACAATTTAATGCACATTGATGGAAGTCTGGCTACATCAATGATGCTGCATCTATAAAATGGAATATGATGTAGATATTTAAAAGGATTGACATGACAACAAGAACAGTCTTTCACATCGTACTTTGTAGATTTGAGAACAGAAATAAAGAGGAGGGTCCTGTTTATGTCAAACATACAGAACGTGGTTGACCATGCACTGAAGAGATGTGTGCAGCCACACCGCTGGTAATGGAGCTTCCGGTTAAAGAGTGACATGGTGGGCGACAGCTAACACAGCTCTCACTTTACGTGTTACCGCACTATTCGCCTTGTTGCACGGCGCATGAGCTGCTTTTATTTCACTTCCATTTTGGAATGCTAGTGAAACACAAAGCAAAAAGAGGATGCTGAAGTCTGGAAAATTAGAGTAAAAGACAAACCTCCCCGATACATATTTGGCTAAGTAGGTGGGCTGACCCACTTAAAAACATGACAAAAGAGCAAATGGCTAAAATCACTAACTAGACTAAATCAGAAATTCAGGAGAAAAAGACTTGCTTATGATACATTATAATCTTAAAGCTGAGAAAACAATTCTGCCTTCCTGGGCAATTCCCATGTTTATTGGGTTCAAGGTAACACACAGGATGAATTAAGAATTGGTACCTGCCTGTAAGAAGTTTGTATCTAGAATATGCTCCAGGATAATGCTGTGCACTGTAAAAGAAAAACCTTTATCAGAATTGATTAACTTCAACTGTCTTGGGTCCCCCTGACTTAGTCAAACAGCTCCCTTTTGGTCTTCAGAGGAGGCATGGCTTTCTTTCTTTCCCCCAAGCTCAGTCCTCACTGATGACTCTCAGCTACTCTGACCTTATAACTTGACTCACAGAAATGAGCTTCTTTTTGAGAATATTCTGCAACTCCAGAATTATTCTTCTTATGCAGCTGCAGAGGCTGGACAGAAATCTCCAGCTTCATTCTGAGGAAAACCGATCTGGGGCTCGGGAAAGTGGTCCTCCACTTAACCTGAGGCACGTTCATTTCCTCATAAGATGACAAAGCAAGACAGAATCTTATTTGATTTTCATGTCCTGGAATTAAATCTCTGTTCTGCCCCCTCTGTTTACCCTGTTTCATCCTTAGTGTGCAGGGCCCGGGGAAGGAGTAGGTGGGGTGGTGGGAAGGAGGCAGACCCTTGTGTTCAAGGGTTACCCCATACATGCCATTTCCCTGCTTAATCTGAACCTAAAGAAGGTATATTTACATTGAAGTTTTCTTCAAGGCATTAACACTTCTGGGGCTTATTTAAGATGAGTTTATGCCAAGATTGAGCTGTCCTATAAATTCACATGACTTCAATCTGAGTTTTGGAAAAGGCTTCGATCTTGATTTTTTTCCATCAAAATCAAATACTTGTTGGCTTATCCTGAGTTTTGATATGTGTGTGCCTTATAAACAACTACTTGGCATTTATTAACATTTTTTATTTTTAATGATATCAGATCCACAAACATAATTTACTATAATTTTCTAAGATTTTTTATATTTGCTAGTTACATGCTAAACCACAAACTTCATTTGTAGCCTTTTGGAGATTAATCAGACATTGTTGGCTTATTCACATATTGGCTCAATAAATCCTCTTAAGAACTCTGAGAAGTACTTATCAACATCCCCCATACACCGATGAGCTCAGAGTCCAAGAAGCTATGTAACTTGTATGTGACTGTTTTATAGGCCTTCCAACCCAAGTTCTTATTATACAACTTTTGTAGCAATTACATTACTTTTGAACTGGCTGTATCTTCAAAGTGAAAATCATGTACAGAACAGAAGTAATTTCTCAGCTTGCTCAGGCTTCAGTATCCTTCGCTTTAAACCATTTATTTATAGGGTGTCCAGATTGTTTTTGCATTATTTTTTGAATGATGAAGAAGACTTTTCTTTCTCCATAAATCTGCATAAGATAATGAAATCAAGTAATTCAATAAATTAAATCACATTCCTAACTCCTCCAGAAGAAGGTTGATAATTGATTCATATTTCTAGTTCACTTTGAAAAGCAGAGAATTTCTCTCATCTCATTTAGCTCTGCTTGCACTGGTTTTCATCCGGATCATCACTTCTAATCAGTGAAACCTTCTATGCTCCTTTATCTGAGGATGTTAAACATGCCTGTGATGTTTAACACTGTTTCTGCATTCAACTGATAATTGTCGAATACCGAACATGGACCAGAGCTCCAAAGTGAATCCAGCATCCTCTGTGATCTTATCGGGCTGAGCGTATAGAAGGCAGGGAGACAAGCCAGTACCAGGAAGCCTTCTACACAATGATGAGTATTCATGGGATGAGAAGGTCACAAGGTGACAGTGATCTCAGGGGTCAGAGGTAGGAGTAGGAACGGGTGGAAGAGATTTCATAAAGAAGGTGATCCTAGAGCTGTCTTCAAAGAAGGGAGGAAGAAAAGCAGGAAGGAGAGAGGAGTTCCCAGGAAACAGAGGGAAGGTTAGTCACAAGTATGGCATAAACAGACTCACATGAATTCAGACTGGTTGGGGGCTTAGACCTGAGAAGCAAAACTTTCTATCTGCAGTCCCCAAGCAGAGACTGAATTCAGTGGGAGCATTCTTATCTCACTTGATGGAGACACTGGTCACTGTCATAGCTTCCCTTCCCCAGTCCTGCCTGCCGAACCTATGATATCTTGGACAGTAATCCCTTCTCATAATATAGTTGAGGACTACGTTCTTGCTTCAGAGGTCATTTTAGGATTTGTTCAGATTTCAATGGAATAAAGTTGACTAAACTAAAATTTACAACCTTACTGAGATCAAAGTAAATATTAGTTAAATGGTGACTGTGTAATAATGATGAATTCCAGAAGGAAAGAAAAAAGTTTTATTTTGAATCTTTTCCAAGAGAACTGACAAGAGGTTCAAATTATTTATTTAGAGACTTTGGGGAAAAGTATGAAAGTCGGGAAGAATGAATGAAAAATCAGAAATGAGAAAGGAGCTAGTGTTGTGATATTTTTAAGATTTATACAAAGGGGGACCTAAGAAAACCCATAATTTTCTCGTGGAGGGTAGGTGCCTTGTAGTACAGGCTTCCCCCACTAGGTGGGTGTTCTAGGAACCCACCCGAATCAGTGTGCCAGCTGGCATTGTGTGGGAGGCTCTGTTCAGCTTCAGTGATTTCTTAAGATTCTTTCAAAGCTTCTGCCCGTTTCATGATGGGTGATTTACCAGTGCATCAGCCCACACCATGCTGAAGGTTCAGCAGTTTTTGACCAAAAATGGCATGACCCCCCTACGCCACCCTCCGTATTCACCTGCTCTCACCCTAAGTGCCTTCTTTTGTCTCTGGATTAAAAAAAAAAAGTCCTCAAAGGACTTTACCGATGTGGCAGAGGTAAAACAAAAAACAACAGAAGCAATAAAAGGCATCAAAATCGAAGAGTTCGAAAATTGTTTTGAGCAGTGGAAAGTCTCGATAGGTGTATTGCATCAAATGGAGAATACTTTGAAGGTGACTGAAGTTTAAATATATTAGGATAAATATACAATTTTTTAATAAATTCCTGTTTGGGGGGTCCCCCCTCATATAATCATGTTTAATCTTCAGTAAAATTCTTTAACGGAGAAAAATTTATACCATTTCATTGAGGCTCAGAGGGTAAGTGCTTTGCTCAACGCCACACAACCAGGAAGTAGAAGAGCAATGTTTCAAATTAAAGAGCATGTAATTTCTCCTTCGTCCTACTGCACCTTATCAGAAATCGGAATAGAGGCAGGAGGAGACACATTGGAAATGTTGAGAGAAAACAAGCAGGTGAAGGTGAGAGAGAAGAGTTTATGAGTGTGAATTTAGAAAGCAGTGAGAAAAAATGTTACTTAAATAAGAACAAAGTATGTCACTTAAGAAAAGAAATCAAGTACCTCTCTGAATTGCATAGCATAGTGCTATGCCCTCAATAACTTGAAATTGCTCATTAGGACAAAATGAGTTCAACTTTTAACCTTTATAAGAACCCACTTTTATAAAAATTATCAAGGATATATGTGAGAAATAATAAAAAACAAACCCCCAGACCATACCACCCCGTGCACAGATAAAATAAAAATCACATGTTCCCAGAAGCAGGTTAATGGGGCGATACTCTACCTAGTTTCCTAAGTACCATAGTACTTTGGGGCATAAGTTTTGGTATTTTATCTCTTTGTTGCTACAGATTTGGTCATCTGTCTCCAAAATTAAGAGGATATTAAAAAATTACTCCTATCACCCTAAATTGATTGATAATACTTCAAAACCCAATCAGTTTAAAGATTTCACTTCCCCCCTAATGTATCATATAAGAAATATAAACTGAGGAAATACCAGCAAAAGCTTTTTTTATTTTTAGCAATGTTTATATAAAAGTTTTCTCTGTCTTTCCAAAGGGTAATCTGACAACCTGTATTTTTTCTTTCAATTATATTAACACAGTGATGTGACTCACGGTACGTTCAAGTAAAGGAATACTATGTAGTCACTTAAAAATGTAGAAAATCATTTACTGACAGGAAGAAATGTTCAAAAAATAAGTTACTCGAATATAAAAAACACAGTTTGGTGAGCAATTCTGTTTCAAAAAATATGTTTTGCCCACATAAACAAAGAGCTGGAGAACAAATACCAAAATGTACACAGGTGTCCACAGTCTCCCACGGACTGAGCCACACAAATGGCTCTGTTAACTTAAGGCACACTGAGAAAAAATATACATAAAGAAAAAATCCTGATAAGCCATTTGAAAAGAGGTCACTCCATGATCCAACTAAATAGAAATTTTATTTGCTTGTCTCTTAATAAACATTGCAAATAGAAGACAGCTTAAATTCTGGACTTTCTTTAGGCTAATGCATGCCTTTATTTTGAAAAGTCAAATTACTTTGTTGTTATATCATGAGCAACTATGAATTCATAGGTCAAATAAGTGAACTAAATGATAAAATTCCTTGTGAAAAACTGCAGACACACTAATTTTATCTCTCACCAGTAGAGCTCAAATAAATTTTTTTAAAATGATTTCAAAAAGGCTAACCGGCTAACTAGCTAGATATTTACAAAGAGCATAACAAAAGCACTCATAAATTTTTAAAATAGTTGGTTACAAGGTCCAAACGTCTCTGCTACAAGAAAAGCATCCCTTTACCCTGGTAAGGTGCTGGGTGTTCATTGTGTGCGGTGTTTTACTCTCACTCAGACCAGGCAGAGCTTCCAGAAGGGCTGGGCAGGCGCTCCCGCCCCTTCTGTCTCTCTGAGGTCTTCAGGGACAAGACAGTTCCAATGCATCAGAGTTCACGATCCATAACAATCACAACATTTTGGCAGACACATAAAAGGGAACACTAGTATTATGATATCATAAAAGGAGAGAAATAGGATCATTGCAACAGTTCAAAAGTAACATGACAGACTAAGTACCGGAAAAAAAATAACAGCGAAGTCTAGGAGCAAGGGGAGGAAGGGGCACTGGAAGGGTCCACGTGGACAGCGTAGTGCTGCTCAAACATGGCAACGTTGGCACAACGTGGGGGCTTGTTGGAAATGCAAGCTCAGGGGCCCACTGCCACCTACGGAATCAGGAATGGGGGTGAGCCCACACTTCTGTTTTAACAAGCCCTCAAGGTCATTCTCAGGCCTGCTCAAGTTTGAGGGCCACTGACAGGCAGGAGTTTCCTCAACAGACCCAGCCTCTGCTCAGATGAAACAGGGGGAGGGAATTACTGACTGCCTTTATTCTAAAACAAGACTCTTGTTCAGGGGTGAAATGAGGTGGGGGAGGAAATATTATTTTGGTTTTTTAAAAGTTTATTTTTATTGTATTTTTTCCATTAGCATTTACCCCCTTTTGCCCTGAACAATCTCCACCCACCCCCTCCCTGCTTACAACCACCATACTATGTCCGTGTCCACGAGTCCTTTTTCTTTTTTGCTCAATTCCTTCACCCCCAACTGCACCCTGCCAGAGCCGTCAGCCCATTCTCTATGAGTCTGTTGCTATTTTACTTGTTGGCTCAGTTTGCTCATTAGATTCCACATAATCAGTAGGTGCAGCCACTGTGGAAAGCTGTATGGAGTTACCTCAAAAAATTAAAAATGGAACTGCCTTGTGACCCAGCGATTCCACTTCTAGAAATTTATCCAAAGATACCTGAAATACTAATTCAAAAGAATATAAGCACCTTCATGTTCACTGCAGCATTATTTACAATACCCAAGATTTGGAAGCAGCTCAGGTGTCCATCAGTAGATGAGTGGATTAAACAACTATGGGAGATTTAGACAATGGAGTACTACTCGACCATAAAAAAGAAGTAAATTTTACCCCTTGTGACAGCATGGATGGACCTGGAGAACATTATGTTAAGTGAAATGAGCCAGGCAGAGAAAGGGAATGCTATTAGAGAAATATGGCTGGAAACACAACGTCCAGCAGTGCTGGTAGGGTTAGGGAGGCTTCTTGCTTCACGAGGGGTCACCATCTCCAGGACTCTAAAACCCAAAGGGATCCGCTTTTGACTAAAATGCGTTGACTACATACAGTCTGACCTGGTTCCTGTCAAGCTGGAAGAATCTGTGAGCCTTAAGCAGGCCGGTGTGTTTTGTAGATTAACATGGTGCCACGGAATGTGCAGAAACGAGGCTGGACACTCAAAAATGATGAAAGTGGCTCCATAAAATGAAATGCAGCATTCCAATCCTTTGTTCTTCAGCAGTTTGTGAATCACAAATTTCCCATCAGAGAGAGAAGAGTCACTGGCCACTGCTACACATAAGGCATCCAAGTCACCATGCCATGTCTGTGTAGTACACCGAGGCATTCCCGTCACACAAGTTATGAAGTTATGCAGCCCTACATTTTTTTAGACAGGTTTTATTTCAGGTGTTTCATTTTCTTAAGGGACACTACATGCAACAAGCTGAAGTAAGTTTCAAGCCATCATTATTAATAACATTTGTAACCAATGTAAGTCATAACTATCCCTAATATTGACCTAGGTCTTATAAGGTGCCAACCTTTGTGCTTAGTGTTTTAAGTGACTAACTTAATCTTCCTGACAATCCTTTTCTCTTAATATATTTTATTCATTATGCTATTGGAGTTGTCCCAATTCTTCTCCCTTTGCCCCCTCCACCTGGTAGGCCCCATTCTCTCTGGCAATCCCCCCTAAGTTCATGTCTATGGGTCATGCATATAAGTTCTTTCGCTGCTCTACTTCATATACTTTTCTTAACGTCCCCCTGTCTATTCTGTACCTACCAATTTGAACTTCTTAATCCCTGCACCTTTTCCCCCATTCTGCCCCTGCACCCTCCCAACTGATAACCCTCCAAATGATCTCCATATCTATGATTCTGTTTCTGTTCTGCCTGTTTGCTTAGTTTGTTTTTTAAATTCTATTGTCAACAGTTGTGAATTTACTGCCATTTTAATGTTCATGGTTTTGATCTTCTTCTTTCTCTAAAATAAGTCCTTTTAACATTTTATATAATAATGGCTTCATGATGATGAACTCCATTAGTTTTACCTTGTCTGGGAAGCACTTTATCTGCCCTTCAACTCTAAATGATAACTTTGCTTGATAGAGCAATTGAGGTTATAGGTAGGCCCTTGCTTTTCATCACTTTTAATACTTCTTGCCCGTTACATGTAACCTGCAAAGTTTCTTTTGAGAAATCAGCTGACAGCCTTATGGGAACACCTTTGTAAGTAACTATCTGCTTTTCTCTTGCTGCTTTTAAGATTCTTTGTTTATCTTTAACCTTTGGCATTTTAATTACCACATGTCTCAGTGCGGTCCTTTGTGTCCACCTTTTTTGGGACTCTCTGTGCTTCCTCAACTTGCATATTTCCTTTGCCAAATTAGGGAAGTTTTCTTTCATTGTTTTTTCAAATAAGTTTTCAATTTCTTGCTCTTCCTCTTCTCCTTCTGGCACCCCTATGATTCAAATATTGGTATATCTGAAGTTGTCCCAGAGGCTTCTTAGCCTGTCCTTGTTTTTTTTTTTTAATTCTTTTTTCTTCTTGCTGTTCTGATTGAATGTTTTTTTCTTCCTTATGTTCCAAATCATTATTTGATTCTCGGTTTCATCTACTCCACTGTTGATTTCCTGTAAATTTTTATTTCACTTAGTGTAACCTTGATTTCTTCTTGGGTCTTTTTTATGCTGTTGAAGTGTGCAATGAGTTCCTTGGGCATCCTAATAACCAGTGTTTTGAACTGTGCATCGGATAGATTGTTTATCTCCATTTTGTTTAGTTATTTTTCTGGAGTTTTGCTCTGTTCTATCATTTGGATCGTATTTCTTTAGTGTCTTCATTTTGTGTTTGTTTCTATGTATTAGGTAAAGCTGCTTTGACTCCCTGTCTTAGTAGCATGGCCTATTGCAGAAAAGCACACTGGTAAGTTGGATAGGGTGGAGCCTTGGGTAGTCACCAGGGCAGGGCAACCGTATGAACCAGGTTGATGGAGTCTTCAATATAGTGGTGCCATTTTGTGGCTCTGTGTGGGGGAGGGCTCAGAAAGGGGACAATGGCCACTTCCTGGCCTCTGGAGTTTTATCTGGGAGGAAGATGTCCCCTGGCACTCACCCTGATGCCAGACAGTTCAGTTTCTTTCCATATGCCACTTCTAAGTGCTGCCCCCATGATAAAGCCCAGAGGGAGTGAGTGTAAGTCCTAAGTCCATTGTGGGCCCTGTAAGAGGAGACTTCTGAGAAGCCTACAGTTTCTTCTACCACCCCAACACCCACTGGTTTTTACAGCCAGAAGTTATGGGGACTCATCTTCCTGGCATTAGAACCCTGGGCTGGGTGGTCTGCTGTGGAGTTGGGATCATCGTTCCTGAGGTATCCCTCCCAATTTTTATCTACCACATGTGGGTGTGAGACTGCTCATTCAGCATCTCCGCCGCTCACACCCATCTGGATGAATGTGACTTCTTTAATTCGTTGGTTGTCAGACTTCCAAACAGCTCGATTTTCTGATGAATCTGAGTGATATTTGTTTTGTAGTCTAGTTGTAATTTTTCCTGTGGTTGTGCGTAGAGGCAAACTGTGTTTAACTATGCCTCTATCTTGACCAGAAGCCTTCTGACAATCCAAATGGGACCAGGTGGTGCTCATTAGGGCTCTTTACCAACATTCCTGTTCTCCTTCCAGGGCATAGACCCACTGGTGGGCTGCATTTTCCTGACTGCATGAAGGAGGCAAGAAAAGTGGGTTGCTTTGATCAGTGAAATGTGAGTGATGTGCATCCCTTCTCAGCAAAAATCTTTAAGAGGCTGCGTGTGATTTGCTATGATTTCTTCCCCTTTATGTGATGTCTTCCAGATAATAAAAAATCAATCATCCTAGGTTCTCATATAATGATGAGGTGGAAGGGCTACAGGTCAACCCACAATGGACATGAGTGAGAAATACATTTTGTTATTTCAGATCCGGAGGTTGTTTGTTATGGCACATATTCTGATTGATACATGTAGATGCTATTATTATTCCAATGTTTTACATAAAGAAACCAAGAGCCTGAGAGGATAAAAAATAATTTAGTAAAACACAGAGGGGTAGTGTCGCCAGGTAAATGTATTGTTGTTTAATGCCTGGTCCTTTGGCTTCAGGAGCCAAAGGAAATTCATTAGCTGATCCCTCAAAGATTCCCTCTTGTGACTCCACTTCCTACTTTGCCAAACTGGTATGTGACACTATCACATGACCAAAATTGCTCAGAGACTGTCCTCATCTAAAGATATTAAGTATGTTGACCACTGTGACTCAGCTGGCATGGAACCAAAGGAAGGATCCAAACCTAGAACTTTCTGACACTAAAGGTTGTGAATTTGTCACAAAACTACATTGCTTTTATGGCTACATACATTTGAAAAACAACTAAAAATTCTGGTCCTTAATAGCTGTAATCTTGAAATCATAATTTAAGTAATGGCTTCAGGATTTTATTTATAAAGTGAGATACTTATCCTCCTTTCCTCATAGTTTGCTGTGACTTAAGTTCAGTTTAAAGAGTTTGCAACAAATATCACAAGCATTAAAACTACTAAATAGTAAAACTTCAGCTCTGGGACACTACCTGGTTTAAGAGCAGCTCTAAAAAAGTGGAAGTAATGCTTTTTACTTTATTAGAGAAGAAAACATTTCTAAAGTGTAATACTTCATTCCAGGCTCCTCAAACAATATTAAACATAATTTAATTTTGTCTTGATGAGTCAGAGTTGTTTTGCTTTGTTTTGATTTGAGTATCAACGAGGACATGGTTTTTGTGCAATACACTGAAAACCTGTGAAAATCAAGGTCTTTTCTTAAGAAGCTCAAGATCAAGAATGGGAAATGACTTTTTAAAGGCACAATCATGCCACTAGGCAAAGGTGAGTAGTGCCGTCACACAAGTAGGGGCCAATGAAAGTCGGGAGGAGGGCAAGATGACCTGCTGACAACCAGTGCTGCATTTGGGAACAGTGGTTACCATAACAACTCTCCCTTCCAGCTCTTGTTTGGGGGTTTCACCTTAGAAATGAGAGAGCCAAGTGAATACATTTACTGATACTGAGTGCAAACTAAGAACAAGCAGAGTTGGAATGAAGACTTTGGGTATACATATTTTGGGGGCTTTATGATATCTATTTAACTTCATTTTTCTGTTTATGTTTTTGGTGCATGTCTGCTTCCTGGTTTTGCTGCATTCTTAATAGGTCTGCAAATTTCCACTGAGTACAAAGTTGTATGTTGGATTAGCCTTTATGTAGAGAGCTGTTTAGATATGTGGTGGTATGAATACAAGAAGAAAAATCTTTTCTGGATTTTACATCCCATATACATTCACATAAAAAACCTTTTCCATGTGTTCAGGGCTTACCAACATATTTAAATTTCTTCACCTGAAAGATTCTTTCTATACATATCCACACATCACCAAGTCCACTAAATAGGAGTAGACAAAACTGCTGATTATACTTTCAAACAAACTTTTAAAAAGTACCACTCACTTGTGCTCAAATTTTCATTATTTGGTTTCTTTGAACTCTGTCATAGTAACTCAACACCGAAAGTAAGCATTTGAGTCATCCTCATACCAATCTTTCACTCATTCAATTCATTTATTCACTTTTATCTACCTCAGAAATAGTGACTGAGCATCTGTTATGTCTAAGTCATCTTCTGGGTGCCAGGGATAAAATGATGAACAATTCAGACTTGATCTTCATGCCCTTGAATCTTTATACATCAGATGGCAGTTGGGTGTTTTTGTTGTTGTTTGTTTGTTTTTACATAATGACACAACTTCAGACACCCTTCAGGAATTGTGTTGTGGGTGTCAGGGAAGGAGGCATCCAATGACACAAAAGTAGAGAAAAGCAGATCTCATAAACAGGGGAACGGTGAGCAGATTTTTGTAATTTAGTAAACTGTGAATGTGGGGCTCAAAGAAGTCCCAATGTCCCCTCAAAATTTAAGAATCTGTTGTGTTATGGAGACTTGTTCTTTTTCCTAACTTCTGACGTGTAGTTCTCTTTAAATTATAAAGTGCTGATGTCTTCCCCAAAGAATGGTACACTTCACTCATAACAAAGCGTGCTGCTGGCAAGTCAAGCCCACAGCATCGAGGAGAACATACTGAGCAATTCCTCTCTCCAGGTTCCAACGTTCTCTTTCAGCATCGATAGGGTTCACAGCAAATTGCAGGTGGGAGAGGCGCCCTTCCTCTCTTCTGCTCATCTTCCCCCCTGGGCACCTTATCACACACTTGGTAGGAGAAGAAGAAACCTTCCCCTGTGGCCAACCCTCAGTTCTTCCCATCTGTCGTGGTCCCTACCGCCTGGCTCTCTTCCCCTCTTTCTCCTGCT
>VMDR010010454.1:0-30772 GCA_007922815.1 Macrotus californicus | reverse complement strand
AGGGAAGTAACAGAGGGGACACCAAGCAGGGTGACAGGCCCCGGTTAAGGAGAGCTGTGCCCAGAGGTGTGTGGCGTCATCGGGGAACCTGGTAAGGCTCCAAGCAGGGGAAAACAGGGCAGTAGCTTGTCACTTTGCCTCTCTTTCCCTCACCGTCCTCCGTCCCACCCCACTTTTCCAGACTGGGTCAACAAAGACGAGGTGTAGTCACCCCAGAAGAATTTTCCAAGGCGGTAAGTGGATCAAGAGTGGTGCACTTAATTAGAGAGAGAGCACCCAGATGGGCTTTCTAGTCATTGGAATGTGGAGAACTTCGTTACAGAGTGCGGTGAAAAATTCACATAAACAGACCCCCTAGGAAATGAGGTCATTTATTCGATGTACAAGAATATAAAGACAGCTTAGCAGGAGATCCAGCTACTTCCTCCCTCTCTCCACTCCCCAGGCTTTTCTGTTTCTTTACTCCCTACACTTTCCAAATCTCTTGTAAACAATTGGGAGGGGAGAGGCTGAGACAGAGGGAGAGAAGTGATGCCCAGAAGTGGAAGGAGGGGTAAAGAGAGGACAGGGGGAGGATGAGGGCCAAGAGATGAAGGGGGAGAAGAGGGGTATTGGAGGTTGGTTAGGCCTGTGACATCTCCAAGGCAACAAAGCATGTGAATAAGCCATGACTACAGGGTCCGGCACAAATAACACCTCTTTTTTATTACAAAATCTTTTATTAGAAAATCATAAGCATGCAATTCCGTAACATAACAATATCACACTCAAGCACACCATATGACATTTTAGGTGAAATGTTCAAATTAAAACTGTAAATTATTACACCCATGTTGTTACCCTACCCACTCCACCCAAACAGGCCTTACTTCTGATGGCCCCTGTACAATGTTTGTCAAAAGAGAATGCATCCTGGCAGGAAGCTCGCTGGGCTATGCATGGGGTCTGCTATGAGTGTAGCCCTGGGCTAGCTTCATTGGCTGGGCGACCCTGTGCAAAAATGTAGCCTCAGCTCCTTCTGAGTAAGGAGAAGATTGGTGAAGGGACTTGTGTGGTCCCCTCAGCTCTGATTTCTAATATTTCATAACATGAGATGGAGGGAGAACCTGGCTGGGGGAAGGCCCAGCAGACAGGGATCCTTCAAGACTGAGGTTTTACTCAATAGTTGCCCGTGTACTCTGAAGGGGTCAAGAGAGCGAGAGCCAAAAACTCTTCTCTGATCATGAGTTGAGGGTGTTGAAAAAACACATTCTCATATGCCATCAATTTACTAGAGCAAGAAGGTCCTCTGAGACCCAAGGTCTGAAGCATGAGGATAAGACTTGGTCTAGAATGATGGTTTTGGAGCCTGTGGCAAGACTTTCATGAGCTCCTGGTAGTCTTTGTGATGGGATTTTTGAGTCAAGACCTACAGATACTTGGATATTTCTCTGTACGTGGCTGACCCAGTTCTCCTCAGGCCTTGGGCTACTGCAAGGTAGGATGGTCATAGTTCCTTAGATGCCCAAGGAGGGCCCCTTCACCTTCTTCTGATAGATCAGAGACATCACCTGGTGCCTGCAGACATCAGCCCAGGCTGGAGATGATGCCATGAGGTGGAATGGGCTTGTTCTGCCATCAGTTCAGGTCATGAGATGAGCCCAAAGGCCACCTCCATTTGTCCTGTGGCATAGGGCTGGCAATGCCTTCAACCTCCAGGGCAAAGAGCTAGGCAGTGAACTGGATCATCTCCCTTTGCTCCTCTAGATGCATTCTTCACTCTGGTCCTATCTGCTCTGTGCCTCTGGAGCTGACCCTTGGGGCCTGAGCCAGTGAGCTCCCTTGCTCACCAACACCTACTGGGCTTGGTCAATGGGAGACAATGAGAGGCAAGAGTGGGAAGAGAGTGAGATCTGGGTATGGGCTCCACAGCTTCCATTTTCCCTATTTCTAATGAGATTTATGGAGACAGTATAACTTTACCATGCTACATGGTGACAGTCGTACGTATTCTAAATGTCATTGTACGTGTATGTGATCACTACAATGATCAACTCGTGGAACTCAGGAAGGCTGGTCGGGATTGACTTTGACAGGCCCCTTTGAAGAATTCTATCAGATCTATGCTTTGCTGCTCCCTTTTCTCAGAGAAATTACCCCTCAGGCAATGGAGATGGAGCTGGGATCTTTTTGTGGGTCTCCCTCTCATGGTTGCTGGCCATTTCAGTTCATTCCCTCACATCAAACGCCAAATAGTCCAACTTTTCATCCTTCGCCACACTGTGACTTCCCATTGTCAATGGGCTTCAAATTTTGACTTAAGTTGGAACTAAAGTCAAAGATGGGTGATAGAGTTTGAGGTTGGAGCCATAACATCAAGAGTCTATTGAATCCCACCACCGCTCCTACACTGAACCTCCCATGGGCAGCCTTTACTGGGCTCCTGCAACTTCTGTTTGCCAAGTACAGAATTCGATGAGGATCGAATATGAAATATCCGTCTGAGGTTACGAGATGTCTTCACCTACCAAAACACCACTTCAAAATACACCTTAAGTTTATTTTTTAAAACTTTCTCCAGAGATTGCCTTCACAGCCAATTTCCAGCCACATTAGGAACTAACTTCTTACTTTACAGTCACACACACATGCCTTTGGTCTTCTTATTCTTCACCTCCAAGGACTGCGTGCTCCTTGAACCCATTCAGCTCCCCCTCTCTTCCCCTTCTCTCCTTTTCTCCTTCCTCTCTCCACCTCCCTTCCCCACCCCACACACTCCTTGGCAGCTGCCTGAACCAAGACATAAGGGCCCGGAGAAATGAGTTGCGCAGGTGTTGGCGCAGAATTGAGATCCACGTGGAGGACAGAATTGAGTGGTGGCCTGATCCCAGAGGAGGAGGGATCACCTTGCAAGGAGCAGCACTTCTGGAAGCCAACCGATGCATCTATTGTCATGTTTACCAGAATGTTCATGGGAGTGGCTGAGAGCAAGAAACCACATCCTTAGAAAATCAGGAGGTAGTCCTGGATGACTCTTTTTCTCTCTGTTCCCAAGATGATGTGCGAAAAGCAACTTCCAGTTAAAGGAAAGAAGAGAGTCCTGGGCAAAACATAAGACAACAAGCGTTCAACACACCAACATAATGTGGTTTCATCGTTTATGCAGGAGACTTTGTCTTCAGAACAAACATTTTCCTGGGCCTGATCACAGATTTGCCTCTCCTCTGGGTGAGTCAGTCTGCTCATTTTTAATCCATCAAGGCTGAGCAAGCTAAGTAAACAATGAGCAGCAGAGTTTTCACGTCTGAGCAAACACATGGGAAAAGAATAACAATTATAAACTTAATTGTCGGTTATAAATTACAGACATGAACAGCTGCCATGGAGGTGTGTGGAGACCCAGGAAAAGTGTCGATGCTTGAAATCCATCTGTTCGGTAGCTTTTGACCGTAGTCCAAAAGCTGCCCCTAAGCCTCAGCAAGATCCCATCTAGAGTCAGATGGCTCACAGGTATAGCTGCATTATTTTTCCCCTCTTTTTCTGGGAGATGGTCTCCTAAAGGGGATAACTTATCTTCTGGTGGCCCATGTCAAGAGGATCAATGTCAGGAAAAAACAGTGTTTGTTTTCTTTTTATTTTAAGACTTCCTATTTTTGGCATCCTTCCTAGGGTGGCTTTATCTCAGCTCTGAGACGAGGAAGTCAATTGTGTTGACTGGAGCACCCTCTGGGCCAGGCAGCATCTGGGGCTGCAGACGGCCTGCCGGCCTCTGGCGCTTTTGGACTGTTTGCCGGGTGCCTGCATAGACTTTCCCAAAATCCATGTCTCAGAGTCTCCAAGGGGGGTCCCAGTGTTTCCACCTTGTTTGTAAAGTACTATTTTTCTTCTTCAGATGAGAAGGGTCCTCACCAACTTCATCTTATTCCACATCCTTTTAACTCATCTCTCATTTTGCAGATCTGTTAGCCAGATGTCAGCTAGCTTCAACTTTCGTGTCCCCAGCCGCTGATAACATTTTCTCGGTTTCGTTACTAATAATAGACAAGACATTGTGGCCACCCAGGGAGTTTTTGCAGGGTATTGGAACCCTGGGTGGATGGGCTGAAGGGCGTAACTAACATTATTGCTTCATTTTGTTCTCCAAATTCAGTTGTTACAAAGATTTTTTAAAAGTGTTATTCTTAGAGAAATGACTCAGAAAAATTACTTCACCTCTTTGTGGTTCATCTATAAGGCATGAATCTTTCCCCTCAAATTTAGCAGTGATTTACTGTTCAAATTTGCTTTTACTTTTCAAATTTGGCCCTTTACAATGTTTTGCTTTTTCTGTATTTTAAAAAATATTTGGAGTTCTAAAAATCAAGAACAAAGAGTCATATAACAAATTCTACACATATACTATTTTTCTCACCCAGAATCATCAGCTTACTATTTATTATATTTGCTTCTAGCTTGTTTTCTTCTCTTTTTTATTTTCAGAATAATAAAAGCATGACAGATGGTAGCTCAAGTTTACTTTAACCACTGTCCTTGGTCCCACCAACCTGTGTCATCCCTTCCACCCAACTAGGCAATCACACCATGAACTTGATGTGTGGTGTATATACTTCAACTCCATTTTCATATTGTATGAATAACATATACCCATAAAATATAGGGTGCAGTTTTATGTGTATTTTGATTTTTTACTGAAGCACATGTGGTATATGTGTGTGTAAAGCATAATGTGAAAAGTTACAGGTTAATACATTTCTATGCAGCAAGCATATGTATCAGGAAAATCCCCAAATGTTACCAGCCCCTCAGAAGGCCTCTTTGTGTCATCTTCTACTCCCTGCCACCCTCAGATTGCAGCACATGTTAACTGGGCTTGCTTTTGAATTCTATGTAAATGGAATCTTGTGTGGCTGGCTTCCTTTGGTCAACATTTATGTGAAATTCATACATGCTTTTGCAAATACCTGCAGTTCATTTATTTCTATTGCTGTCACATCCATACACCACAATTTATTTATCCCTTCTGCCATAGAGGGACATTTGGGTTGTTCCCAATTTCAGGTTGTTGTGAATACTACATCCTGTGCAGGGTTTTGAAGTTCACACACACATTTCTGCTGGGTACAGAACTAGGAGTGGACTTGCTAGGTTGTGTGACACAATAAGCTTTAACAGGTGTCACTAACCTATTTCTCACAGCGCAAAGAGCCACTTACATTTCCACCAATTTGTGTTGTTGCAAAAATTTCCTGAAATGTTACCAGACTGTTGTCATAGTGTATGAAATAGCGCTATGTGTAGTTCTGTATCTTATTTCTAGCATCAGATTTTGTGTGACCCATTCTACTTGACGTATAGAACTGTACCTCTAAATTACTGTGACTTTTCTGTTATTTGTATGCATCACATTTTATTAATTAATGCACCTATTGATACGTTAAGTAATTTTCAGCATTTTGTTTTTGCTAAGAATGCTGCATTTAGCCTCCCTCTATAATCTTGAATCAAAGGACAAGAATATGTCTGATAAATAAGGATGCTCTGTGGTCCAAATGAAACATCTGGATTCCAAGACCTTCTCCCTGGCGATCCTGAGTCAGTGGCGTGTGCTCCAGGAATCTGTGCTTACCCACCATGTCAGAGTTCTCACAGCCAAGGGGGGCCAGGAAGCACTGCCCTGGGTTAAATACTCTAAGGTGGAATTGTCTAATTACAGCCTGAGTACATGTTCAGTTTCACTAGATACTACTACCTTGCTCTCTGAAGGCACTGTTCCATTGAATTACCACACCAGCTTTGCATAACAGACATATTTTTTCCACATTCTTAATATTTGCGATTGTCAGACTTTAAACTTTTCTAGCAATCTGATGGGTAAAAAGTAGTGTTTTGTTTCCAGTGACATTTCTCTGATGAGCACTGATGATGAAACTTGCTAACACTTGTGGAGCGTACGTGCCAGCGCTGTCTGAAGCAGTTAATTCATATTAACTCATTTTATACTCCCAATCTGAGGAGACAGGGAGCTATTTTACCGGGTTAGGAAAACTAGACCTAAAGGTCAAGTGACCTGACCAAGGTCATTGACTATCATATTTCCTCTACTATAAATTTCCAATTAATATTCTTCACCCATTTTTTCTATTCTGTTGCTGATCTTTTCTTTATTGACTTCTAAAATTTAAAAATATATAGCATAGATGCTGCTTTTTGTCTATTATATTCAATACATGTTGCAGTAACTTGTCCCAGTCTGCTACTTATTTGTGGAGCTTGTTTATGGTGGCATCTTTGCATCTTCTAAAGCACTTTCACAGATGCTGTAACAATTATTCATTCTTCAAATATTTATTGCTCACAATGGCTGGCATTTTTAGAGCTACCAAGATTACAGATGTCTCTGCCATGATAAAGCCCATGTTCTAGTAGAGATAACAGAAAATATACCACCAACAAACAAAGTGTAGGCCAGCTGGTGAAAAGTACTGTGGAGGAAATAAAGCAGGTGATGGGGACAAGGACAGCTGGATGTGTGTGGGTTAGGGGTGGGGAGAAGAGGGAAGGGGAGGTTGTTGCTATTTTATATTGGGCGGTTGAAGAAAGCCTCTTTGATAAGGTGGCACTTGGGTGACCTGAAGATGGGAAGAAGCCTGTAGAATTCTTGGTGAAGAGTGCTCCAGGCAGAGAGAAAAGCAGCGCAAAGGCCCTGTGGTGTGTGTGGGGAACAGCAGAAGGGCTAGTGTTGCTGGAATGGATTGCACAATGGGAAGAACGTGGGAGATGAGGTCCAAAGGAGTACAGGAAGGAAGGGCAAGTGGTGTAGGGCCCTGGAGGCCACTGTAAGTCCTTCAGCTTTTTCTCCGAGCTATGTAGGAAGCCATTCAAGGTTATCTAATTTTCGCAGGCTCTGGGGAGTTCCATAAATTGCTAGAATCACATAAAATGGGAGAGCCCAGTATGAAAGCAGAACTTCTAACTCTGGTGTTCTTTCATCACATCGCAGCTGTCTGAAGTTCTTGCACCTTCTTTCTTCTAACCAGAAGGAACTAAGAGGAGAATGCCTATCTAAATGCAGAAAGACCTGCGAGGGTCACCAACTGTCCTGCTTTCCTGGGACCGAAGGGTTTTCCAGGTCGCAGGATTTTCAGTGCTAAAACTGGGACAGTCCTGGGCAAATGGGGACAGTTGGTCACCCAATGACTTGGCTGAAATGCAAGCAGCATGTACCAATGAGCTGTCTCCACCCCAGCCTCCCCAGGGCCCTGACATGCTGCTGCTTGGAGAGGCCGCCCAAGCCCTGGCGCCTTCCCAAAGCAACCTCAGGTGTGGGACCCAGGTCACTGCCGGTACTCCCAAGGAAATGTCATTGGAATTACAGAGGTCCCCCTGGGATGTGGGATTATACAAAGTTTTTCCCCTGCTGCTTATGTATATTTTTTATACTTAAAATTTTTTTCACCATAAATGTTACATCGATAACCAGGAAAGATGGAATTGGTACAGTATTAGTTCATCTTTATTAGCTATATCCTGAGTGCCCACCACGGTTCCTAACACACAGTAAGTGTTCGACAGATTTTTTTTTTGAACAACAGACCTGCACTGAGCAAGGCACTTTTTAAGGCACCACTGGTGTGTGCATCCTCTGAAAGATCAATGCTGTGTTAGGGATTCTCAGACTGTGCTACATCAGAGTTGTGTGGAGGGCATGTTCAAGCTCACATCTCTGGGCCTACCACCAGAGTTTCAGATGCAGTTGATCTGGGTGGGGCTCCCTAGTCTGCATGTCTCATGTTTCCAGGTGATGCTGGGGTTGCAGATGCTGGTGGTGGAGTGGGGGGTAGAAAACCACACTTGAGACTAGTTGACCTATGTTAATTAATTGGTTATTTAATTATTGGTTAATTGTTGGGGGGGGTTGGTACAACTGTGATCATTTAACCATCAGGTGTTATCTTGTTGAAAGATTTAGTTGAAATTCTAGACTAATTTACATGTGAATTTATTCTTTTTGCATTCCCCATTCAGCAAACATTTGTTGCCTTTTCTCACTATAGACTGGAGACACCTAAACATGAATGGAACTCAGTTACTGCCCTTTAGAGACTTCCAGAAGCATTAAGTCATTTTTTTTTTAGTTCTTAACTGCCTGAATAAGAAATTAAATTTAGAAAGAAAATAAGAAACTTTAAATAGAATATGTTGTTCATTGTCAATTCAGGAAAGCCGACTCGGCTTTGATAAATGTCCCACAGGCTTATATGTAGGGTGTCCTTTATGAATTCAGCTGTTCAGAGTATTGGGCACACAAGTCCAACCTCATGGACTCAGGCCAGCTAATCAAATGGAATCATGGGTGGAAAATAACAAGAATAAATGTAAAGTCTTATGTTGGAGGTTTTTTTGTGTTGTTTTTTTTTTTAAGTCAATAACTCAAGGGCAGCTCATGTGAAAAAGACCTGGCAGTTTTAATTGGCTTCTAGCCCAAATCCATGTACAGCACCTCAACTCATGTAGCTTCCTAGGGATACATTTTACAACCAGTTTATGTTGGAAAGTTAACCATGAAGTGGCTTTGCTTAAAATCAGATTTCTATGGACTCTGTGTATGTGTGTGTATGTACATGTGTGTGTGTATGTATACACACGCACAAATGTACACTTCTGTGCACAGTAAGCAATTTGTACATTTTACTTTGAAAATTTTCTTGGTCAAGTTATGACCACCAAGCTTTCCCTGGTAGTATTTCTCCAACTGTGATCAACGGACCACCCCTAATACACATCACCTACAAACTTGCTGACCCTACAGACTCAAAGTTCCTTCCCTTGACTTTCTAAACCAGGATCACTGGGAATAGACCCCACAATTGGCTATGTTGTAACAAACTACCCCAGATGATTAGTTGACTATCCTCTGTTGGATGGGCACTTACCTTTAATTCCTCTCCTCAGTCCCCAAATCATCATGACACAGGGAGGGGTGAGTGCCGTGTGAGTTGTTGGAGAAGCAGCTGTGGTGGCCAGGGGGCTCTGGCCATCGACAGTTTTTCCTCACACACTGTGACGGGCCCATGACAGTGCCAGAGTCCAAAGAAGAGGATGGAGATGAGTCCTGGGAAGGAAAGAATTAAGAGGTAAGGTTCACGATGACACAGTGAAGGAAACTGGATTCAGGAGGGAAGCAACTTTTTATTTTTACCTGTGCCATTCTGTACACCAGATTCTTAAGGTAGCCTGTTGCTTGCAGATGCACACCCAAACTACCTGACCACGCTAGGAAGTGTCACTTAGCAGGAATCCCCATCTCTAACATCCTAAGGAAAGGTAGGTATTGTCTTAATTAATGACTCCCTCTCAGCCTAGTCATAACCGCCCCCACTTTGTGATCTCACCTCTTCATACCTTCAAGATCTGCTTCTGCAGTTTGTCATATCACCTTGACACTTCCTGTCACACTTCTAGATCCAGACCACCAGCGGCAACCCTTTCCCCTCATCAGTGAATGTGATGGGGCCAGGCGCTGTGCCAAGCCCTGTCCTTACATTATTTCACGTATGCCGCACCACACATGCCTAGGCTAGGTAGGTCCCCACTCTCCTCCCGGTCTCGCAAACAAGGACAGAGGCTGGGAGTGCGACTTGCCCACATCACAGAGTGAGGCGCACGCGCTCCTCAGCACATCCTTACCCTGCCTTCATCACAGCAAAAGGACCACTCCTTCTGCCACTCACATCACCACTTTTCTGTTTCCTCCAGTTCCCGTCACTCCCTGAGAAGTCGGGGGAAAGGGATGTTTCACCTCTGCTCCAAAACTAACAAAAAGCCCTTTCCATTTCTATTCTATTCTAGATGGTTCTTCTTTCTATCATTTTTTTTTGCACTTTTGATCTTTTTTTTAAAAAAAAGAGTTGTAATTGACATACATTATTTTCAAGTGTACAATACATAATCATGCAATATTTGTATATATTACAAAATGATCCTGCGTCTAGTTAACTTCCATCACTATACATACCTACCCTTTTTTTTTCTCGTCATGAACACTTTTAAGACCTACTCTCTTAGCTACTTTCTAATATACAATACAGTATTGTTAACTAGTCACCATGCCGTACATTACATCCCCAAGACTTATTTATTTTATAGCTGGAAGTTTGTACTTTTAGCCCTTTTTTCCCACTGCCACCTCCTTTGATCTTTCATTCTCCACTCATTCCTTTCCATGAAAAAGGTTTTGTTCATGTAGTCTCTTGAGCAAAATAACATTTCACTCGACTAGGCAGTCCCATTCAGTGATTTACTTAGCACAGTGCTGAGCTGATGAGGCTCTGGCTCTGAAAGGGGAAATGAGATATAAATAAGCATCATGTGAACACGAGAGATGTGGTGAGTGCAGGGAGCATTCAAGGGAGAACGTGCTTATTGCCAGAGGGGTGGAAGGAAGGTTTTGCGGAGGACCTGGGCTGGAAGGCTGAGTCTGGGAGAATTTCTGCTGGCAGAAATTGGAAGGGGGACATGAGGTAGGGGCAGTAGCAAAAGAAAAGGCACAGAGGCAGGAAAACCTAGAGAGAATCTGCAAAGGGTATTTGACCGGTTTGCATGTGCACGGAGCTCAGTGGGGAGTAGTGGAGGGTAAGGCTATATTGCAGAGAATATGCTGTCCTAGGACAATGTCTTGTTGGTAATGGGTAGAAAAGTGGCATTTTGAGAATGTGAATCAGGAGCAGTGGCAAAGTGCAGGACACACCAGAGTGGGAACTATGAAGTTGAAAGGCTACTGCAATAGTCCAGGGGAAATCCGCTGGGCTCCTGTCCTGACCTTGGATGGCATTAGTAGTTAAAGGAATAAAACCACTGTTTGAGAGACACTTTGGAGGTGAAATTCACTGTTGTCTTGGGTAGAGCGTGTAGGAACATCAAAGGTGTCTTTGAACCTGAGTCTGTGTAATGTGGAGACGGCTGTGTCTAACAGACATGGAAGTTCATGAAGAGAACCAGGAGTAGAACATGAGTTCAGCTCTGAACATGTTCGAGTTGCGGGGTCAGTGGGACATGCAGGATGAGACTCATCCAGCAGGCATCTAGGTCGAAGTCTGACTGTAGCTCTGGAAAGCTGTCGGGGTTGAAGATAGACAGCTGAGCACGTTTCGCACGTGGGCAAAAGCTCTTGGAAAGTGCCGGACACTAAGTAAGTGTTTAATGTCTGCTAGGGGCAGAAACTGGGTTCCGTTATCTCTTTAACCCTAACCCACTCTTCCTTGTGATGAGTGTTCAAGAAGTGCTGAAGAAATGAATGCATTATGAGATGCTCAATACATGTTTGCTGAATTAATGAATGAAAGAAGTAAATGAAAAAAGAAATGACTGGATGCTGAAGTTATGAAGTTTTGTATGGACGGATGAGACAAGACTGAGGGCACACTGCTGAGAGCATAATGTGGCCTGTGTTCTTCCAAAACTGCACCAAGAACGTCAGGAAACCTCTGGCCGGAGAACAGCCGGGAGGCTGCGGTGCAAGCATGCTTACTGGCATGGAGCAGCCAGTGGGCCCTGGCTCTACCCTGTGGGGATTTCTGGGACACAGCAGAGGTTTGCTGGCTCGGGAGCCCCTGTTTCCTGGCTGCCGTGGAGTTCTGGGCCGTCTTTTGTTTCATTCAGTTTCAAATCAGGAGATCCTCTTGGATGCTGGCTCTCGGCTGGGAAATGGAAAATATCTGCACTGCCGTGAAGGGAGCTTCCTGCATCTGGCAGGGTCTCTGGGCTGGAACCAGCATCAAGGGAAAATTAGGAAATCATCAAGCAGGCTGTGGTCTTGCTGTATTTCATTGTTAGTATTCCAGTTACTGGGAGGATGTCTAAAGCTCTTCCTGGTTTACTGCCTTGAAAATTAAAAGAAAAAAAAAGTCTCAGTGTGCTCAAATGCGCCCGCAGGACTGTCCCAGCAAGAAGGGCGGTGTAAGAATCTGTGAATAATGCAGGATGGTGGGTGATAAACACCCTCTGTGTGGACGTTTTTCCATCTGCTCACTGCTCTGCTGGCATGGGCTTGCAGAGCAGAACAAAGCCTAGTTTGTCCTTCTCAAAGCACCCCTGCTGTACTTTCGAGGGTTTTTCTTTTCCCCAGAAGCCTGTGTGAGGGATTTTTAGGCCATTCTTTCAAACAAAGGACTAAATTAGACTACTGTTTTGCTGTCATTTGGTATAGTAAGAGGCCATCTCTAGCTCATAATTTTTGTATGTTCAGTGACAGAGGCAGAAACCTGTGGGGTATACTGAAGGATAGAAAGAAGTCCCTCTGCCCCCACATGTGTCCCCAACCCAGACGCTAGAGTATGTGGAATGCCATGCATATCTGTTCCTTAGAGGCTTTCCGTTCCACTGCTCCTGCTCTACGGCCCTGTTTGATCACTTCCAGGGCAGTGATCTGATCCAGCTCGGGGGGGCTCCGAGGAGGAGATGCCAACTCAGGAGGGAGCCTGCTGCACGAACAAACAATGCTCATCGTTTTAGAAAGTTCCAGCTCACATCGAATTAAAATCCACCTAACTCCCTGGGTTACACATAAAACTTCATCCACATGACAGCTCTTTAAATATTCGAAGAGAACGAGGGTGTCTCTATTAGGCAAACTAAATGTCATCAGCTGTTTCCCATTGGTCGTGATTGCTGGCACAGATCACAGCAGACCTTGCCCTCCTTTCTCTTCCCTCCCCTCACATGCTCCTTCCGAGCCCCCCCCCCAAATCCTTCTGCATCCGTATGTGCAGACACACTCCCCTTCCACTCCGTAACTTGCACACTTGTATTCGGAGAAGAAGCGCAGAACTTACTGTGACTGAATGAAGCAATGACAGTGTCTGGACTTGGGACTTATGTGGGTCTGAATTCAAGTTCCAAGGCTGTTCTTCCACTTATCTGTGACATCCCATCAAATTTCTTAACCATGATGGGCATAAATCCCCTGTCTTATAATGGAGATAATGGTCCATATTTTGCAAAGATAGAGATAATATGTGCAAATGACCTGGCATATGGCCTGGGTTGAGCAGGAGTGCAATTAATGAGGACTATTGGGCCTAGTGTGCTCTTAGGTCAGATAAGAGCACTGAATAACCTTGATCATCTAAATGCACCGGCCACAAATCCAAACATCTGTGAGCTTGCTCAGCATGCTATCTGAGTTTTCCTTCAAGTTATCGATAAAAATGTTGGCCAGGTCATGGCCTCAGAAAGAGCTCTGTGACCCTTTGCAGGGACACTGCTCTCTTGTGACTTCTTTCGTTAATAAACATTCTTTGGTAGGGAACATTCAATAAGTGATAAATAGAACTGTGCTCTTTTGTGGTCTGCATATCTCCATCTCTTCCACATGGATACTGAACGCTTTTGTCCACTGCCCTGCCAAAACCCAGGTAGTCTATGTCCATAGGGTTCCCCTGACATAGCAGCAAAAGATCCTCTTTCTCCAGTGCTTTCTCCGTTGAAAGGCAAATGCTCGTGGGAGGGCTGACATGTTGCATTAATTCACACTAACATGGTAGCGATCTGACTTTTCTATTGACTCAGGTGGCAGTGGAGAAATCACTGGCTAGTGAAGGAAGGAAGACAGAGCTGTTAGTATAAATGTAAAAAGTGTGTAATCACAGCAGACTGAGGAATGAAAACACATGTTATTGACTTAGCAAATGAGCTCAGAATGGACCCATGCACAGATTCACATTTACAAAGAGATCAAGATGTAGAACTGATTACATATTCTCTGAGGATTCAAATGAATGCCAACAAATTTGCTCTTGTCTCCCTTTCTGTTCTAAGAATCACCAAATTCAACAAGTGTGGCCAAATGCATCTTCTACTCCCTTTCTCCAGCCCCAGCAGGAGATACTCAAGTTCAGTCTGACCCTAAAATCCCCATTAATAGGAATAATAGAGCCAGCATTTATAAAGGGTTTACTTACATGCATTATTTTGTAATCCTCACAGCAAACCCATTGAGGAAGGGACTGTTGCCACCCCTACCTCACAGCAGAGGAACTGAGGCTCAGAGAGGCTAGATAATTTGTTTAAAGTCACACAGCTCTGCAAGGAACAGCCAGGTCTCCATCTCAGTTCTGCGTCATGCTAAAGAACTCTTTATCTTCAGACAAATTATTCCTACCAGTCTCATTTTAGGACTTCATTGTTTGACAATTGTGTCTACACTAGCAGGGTTTCAAAGGGTAGACCTGAAAGATAGTGCCACTGGGCTCTTTTGGCTTCCCCCACCTGCTCTGTGGAAGCCACATCCTCTGGATACTGGATGCTACTATGTGTCCTCCTAGGTGGCCTGACCATCACTCCACTGATCGAAGTAATCTGGAGTGGACTCCCCCCAGTTCAATTTGTGGCTTACGCCCAAGGAGATATCCGCTCTCTGGAGTTCGTAATGCTGGGAAGCTGCTCTCAACACTGTTTTGGAAATGGGCGGTGGTGTCTTAGAATAGCTTGACTGGGGAATGCATCTCATTACTAGCAGAATTGTGACCTTTGAGCAGAATAATGGAAAATGCCATCGTTATAATATGCAAGAGTGATGTCAGTGCTATGACATGGGAGGGAAAAAGATGGCCCGTGTGGGATATTTATATTAATGATATCATCATCATTTGTTATGTGGTTTGTATTAAATAGAAGTCTTTGAGTCTAAACTTCACCAATGGTCTCTCAAAACATCCCCTTGTTTTGTCTGGTGTCCTTTAGCACTCAATCTGCCACTTTTACTGGCTGAACAGAGGCTTTGATATGATTTCTTTGCTCTGATGACTTAAACTCAGAAATAAGAAGGCCTTTATCTTCAAACAAATTATACCCATATTGATCCAAGGTACAGGCATGCTTTATTGAGTATAGGAAGCAGTGGGACAGTTTCAATTAAGGAGACAGGCAAGATGGAGCCCAAATAATAGATACTTTACCTTGGTCTGCTTAGAGTCGGAATGCACACACACACTGAAGTTGAGACAAAAATGTATGGTGACAAATAGATTACAAAAATACCAACATGTTTCCAGGATCCTTTGGCAACTTTCCAAATGTAAGATTGCTGGGCAGAATCTGAAGGCCCTTAAATTCTACCCGCTGACTTAGCCGAGTGGAGCAGATGCTCTGTGACGGACTCCCAGCTGGTGCTCTGCCCAAGCTGCAGAACCTGAGCAGCTGTGCCAGTAATAGTCCTAATAATAAAGTGAGAACAATAGTCCACATCCTCACTTCCACTTACAATGCATTTGAACATCCTTACCTATGTTAACTCACTTGACCTTTTCAACAACCCTGTCAGAGAGATAGAGAAGTGTCAATATGGAAGCCATTAATGTCTCCCTTTTACATACAAAGAAACAAACCCAGAGTGAGTGTGAGGCTGAGGCTGCCCACCTTCCCTGTTGAACACCAGAGCACAGAAGAGCCTATTCTTACTTGAGTCAGGACTGGGCACAGGTGCTCTGCACAAATAGTCCAGCACAGAAACTCTCATGTGCCATCCCCACTCTAAAGGCCACTGATGTGTTGCTATAGGAATTAGCAATCACTTGAGCAGAGTTCTGTATAATGGACTCCAGATGTGTGAGGGCAAAGGTGCAGTAGTATATTAGTTTGCTTCAGCTGCTGTGACAAAGCCACCATAGACTAGGGGGCTTAAACAACAGAGATTTATTCTCTCACAGTTCTAGATGCTAGAAGTCCAATGTCAAAGTGTCAGGAGGGTTGGTTTCTTCTGAGGCCTTTCTTCTTGGCTTGAGGATGGCTGTCTTCTCCCTGTGTCTTCTCATGATCTTTCTTCGGGTGTGTCTATGTCCTAATCTCTTCTTATAAAGACACCAGTCATGTCTGATTAGGGTCCACCCTAATGACCTCCTTTTAACTTAATTGTATCTTTAAAGACTTTATCGCCAAATACCATTACTTTCTGCCATACTAGGAATTAGCATATCAACATATGAATTGAGGGGTGGGATATAATTCAGTTAATAACAGATAGTAAGAAGTAGGTAGAATGTAAGGAGAAGCAGAAGGTATATAGGAGCCATGTACATTTATTTATTACACAACCTGCTCTGTGCCAGGCCCCATGCTCGGCAGACTGACCCTTCACAGCCAGTAGGGCACCTCTGGGGGCAATAGGACCTTTACGAGTCCCAACAGACTACCTTCACTGCAGGGTCCACAGAGCTGAGAGAAAATAAGCCCAGCACCAGTTTTTCTGTTGGGTGTAAAAATCACTTGGAAAACTTGTTAAAGCCCAGACACTTGCGCCTCACCCCAGAGATACTGATTCCTGTTTAGGCTCAAGAATCTGCATTTCTAGCAACCTTCCCTGTTGCTATTGATTCATGGACCACACTTTGAGTTGCAATTGCCAAATAACACACTGGGAACTTGTTCTTTTCAGACATGACTCCACTTATATTATTTAGCAGCCTCGGGATTATGAACAATAGCTATTCTAAAAGGCGTCATCCTCAGGTTGGACCAAGAGTGCAAACCAAGATAACATTGTTTGCTTTGCAGACCTGAGGACTATGGCTACACAAAGCATGTGCAACCCACTCTCAGTTCTCCTGAAATATTTTTAATCCTCTTGCCCTTGCACAGGTAAGGACCATGAGGAGCAGTAGAGTGCTAGTCTTCAGGGAAACTAAGATCAAGCAACCACCATGCTTTATCACTGACACATCCATACTCATTCTTTTGCTTATGTACAATCAGAAGACAGTCCAGGTCGGTGAGGAAGGAGAATGTTGGGGCACTGGCGAGACACTTCCTCAGTGCTTAGTTCCAAGTACTTGAGGCTGATAAAGGGTCTGCGTTCTGAAACTTCATTTGAAAGCAGATCTTTTGCATTCAGAACAGCTTTTCCAAAGAAATAGTTATAAATAGTTGGTTCACAAGAGCCCATTTAACCTGCAGTATGACTGAAGTATTTGTATCATTCCTAACCACTGTTTCTTGGAGTAAAATGCATTTCAAGTTCCAATCAAGAATACCCAAAGCAGAATTTTCCCTCAGTGACTTTGGTTGGGGAGGGGGGAGAAAGAACCAGTAAATAGAACTGAGATGACAAGGGGGTGACAACCTTTGAGAACAAAGAAGCAATGACAATGTAGAAGTCAGGACCAAGGGCACCAGGCTTAAATGCTTCTGAGCTTACTCACTTGTCATGCTATTTATTTATATGCTGATTATTTGCTAACAGAGATTACATGTACATTATCATTCATTGTTCTTTAATTAATTCACACATGTTAATCTTGTCTCCTCAGCTGGATCATAAAGATTTAGCATTATGTATGATATCTATACTGGCTTTTGCAATGGCCTCTTGAAATGGATGAAATACACTATTTAATGCCTACTAGTTCCCATCAGTGCTCAGCCAGCCAGTTACAAGGATCAGGGAAATCAGATTGTGAGGTTGGGTCAGGGTTTACCGTGCAGAGGCCAGTGAGAGGACAAGGAGACACAGAACTGAAGGAGCTGCCAGTGGCAAGAGGCAGATGAACATTTCTTCGCTGGGTCATGTGCTGCCAGTAGTTTAACTTCAAAGAGACAGGAGGAAACTGGACAAAATAATTTCTTTTGATCTCATGAGAAATCAGACTGAAGGAGAATAGGCACCTATAAATAGATTTGCTCATGACCAACTATTCCTATGGTGCCAGAGTAGGTTGACATAGGAATAAGGAGTGAGGTCAGTGAAATTACTAGACATTCCCAAATTGAGTAAGACAAGTGCCTGTTCTGGGAGCTTCCTGGAAGTGAAATGCACCTTGAACTTTTAGTGAAATGAGTTGGGCTTGCTAATGAGGTGTTCCCTTTTCTGGCCTGACTGGGGTGGCTTTGTTAGTGACACAGCCCACAAGTTATTCCACTCTAAAAGCTTTGAACTTCAAGCACTCCCTAACTTAAGGGGAGAAAAATAAATTGCCTTAATGATATTCCTTTTTTTGGAGAGACTTTTTGCTATAGGGAAAAGAACACTAAACTAACAGTCAGAATTTCTCCATTCTGATCTGCTTGCTTTTATTGTGTGGTTAAGAAATTCAACTCACCTCTTGGTATCTCACCTGATGATGTTCAAGGTTTCCTCCAACTCTACTATTGCTCTTTGGGATAAACTAAAGAAATAAGAGTAGAGAAAATAATATTAGAAAAATAATATAAGGGAAAGAGTCATTTCTATTCAACATAGGATCAAGCCAGTGTATTAACAGAAGATTTTAAAAAATGTACAAGTACTGAAAAAAGAATAAAACTGATGACATGATTATATGTAGATTTATATAGAAATCCAGGTAATATTCAACAGATGTATTCTTAGAATAAATGAATGAGTTTAGCATGGGCTGGACCTTGTGACAAAAGACAAAGATCAATTTCATTTCTACAGGCCATCAATAAACAGTTACAAAATATAATTTCAATGATTTTATTTAAATTGTATAAAAATATAAAATGCTTAGAAATAAATCCAAGAAAAATGTGCAAGATTCTTTGTAAATAAAGAAGCATTATTAAGATAAATTCAAGGCACCTAAATAAATGGGGGGGGGTAGTCACGGATAGACCATGTTCATGAATAGTCAGTATTGTAAAGACTTCAGTTCTCTTCCAGTTGATGTACATATCCAATACCATGCTAGTTCCAGTAAACAAAAAATCCCAGCACAATTTATGAAGAAGAAAAAGATGAAAAAAGGCTTGCTGTCTTGGTTATCTAGATCTACCACAAAGCTTGGTATGGGTGTAAGAACAGTGGACCATGCAGCAGAACACAGAGCCCAGGGACAGACCCACATACACACACATGCATATGTATGTCTTATTTATGACAAAGGTGGCACAACAGAGCCGTGGATAAAGGCCGATCTTTCATTAAGTGACGCTGCATCAATTGGATAACCAAACAGAGAAAAATAAAATTGGTCCATTACTCACACCATACCAAAGCTGGTAATTTCCAGTTGTATTGAGGTTAGATGTGAATGGTAAAACAATGAGTCATTATAGGATAATGTAGAATTATTTCTCTGTTACCTAAGTGTGAAAAAAAAAACCATTTCTTAAACAGAATACCAAAGCACTAACTACAAAGAAAATATCGATACAAAAGGAAGAGAGACCAGGACAGAGGCCCAGTGACTACAAGCCAAAGACAGAGGAAATGCATTCACCACTTTAACTGAGAAAAACAGCTAGAGATCATGGAGGAAAATTCAGGAAGTGTGAAGTGGGAGGAAGTGGGGAACAGGGAAGAGACTGCTGTCAGGAGGAAGTGCTTAACAGTGTCAAATAGAATTCAAGTGACATAAGGACTGAACGTGTCCCCTGGGTTCATGAGAAGGGAGGCACAGACGAGGCAGGGTTAGTAGGGAGAGAGAACCATGAGCTAGGCTGTGGGGGTTGAGGGGTGATGGAAGGGAAGGGAGTACCAGAGAGTAGAATAACTTGTTCAAGCATTTCGTCTTTGCAGAGGTGGTAGGAGATGAGGTAACCATTAAAGAGGCTGAGAGTTAAGAGAGATTACTGTTACTTTTTCAGTAAGAAAGTTGAGTATGTTTGATGCTGATGAGATAAATTGCAATGAAGAGAGGGGGTGAGATTTGAGATATTGGAGAGAAAGAGGGTGAAGGGTAACAATGTATGAGAAAGCAGGACTGTGGGACGTTATCTGAAGTTCAGTGGGAGAAATTAACCTTAGATAACCTAAAAGTACCTCTCCTTTGATAACAGGAGGACCGAGAAAAGCATGTAAGTGAATGCAAGTTAGTTTATTGGGTTGGTGTGAGGAGTTGAGTGGTTTGCAATTGCTATATTATATTTTCTCTAAATAATACCAACAATTATGAACACTTGCCATGCCTTACACTATTCTGAGCATTTCAACAGTCTTATGGAGGGGTTCTTCTATTATTATCTCGATATTAAAGTTGAGGAAAGGGAAGCATGGCAATAGGGTAACTTGTCCAAGGTCACGTGGAGCCCAGATTTACACCAGGTAACCTGACTCTGGAGGCACAGGCTTCACCACTAGCCCACCTTGGAGTTTGTCTTCACTCTCCGCAAAGGATAGGATTAGGTTGGGAATGCTCTTGCAGGGGACAAACGCCAGCGTCTTCTGAGCAAATGCAGAGAACTTTCTAGGAGGTGTTGGGGGCCCTGAGAAGGCTAGAGACCACGCTTTGTTAGCCTGGGTCAGGACAGAGCAGAAACTGCACTGGTTTCCCAAGCAAGGGAGGAGCCCCCTTTGATGGGGATCCAGAGAACAGAAGCTGCTCAGTGTTGACACTTGATGTTACTGATTGTTTACTTTCTGATTGTTTTTTTTTTTAAAGGAAAGGAAGAATGTATTCTTCTCCAGAATCACCTTTGCAGAAAAAGCTAGAGGGGGATTCTAACCCTCAAATTGTCTTTTACAACGCAAAAGTGAATAAGCAGGAAGTCACAGGCCTATTGACAGTAGAGGTGAAACTAAGCCATTAGGAAGGGGTGGAACGAAGCTGCGAACTCATCCACCAAATTATGCAACTTTAACTTTATAAGAACACCATGCTTCATAGAGAACTGCTGACCTGTAAATATTATTTACAGCCCTACGCAGGACTTCAGGACATCTCTAAGCTGAAAACTTCCAGTCTCGGCAAGCTACTCAGACATAAACCTTGTCTTGATCTCCACGATCCCTGGGGTGTAAATGCTCATTCTCAATAAACTCTAGTTGATTGACTGGTGGACCAAGTGACGGTAGCGCTAGCTTTTAAAAATTGAAATGAGATTGGAACCTAAGAATTTTTCATACACTTATTAGAAATAAAAAAGAAAACGTACAATGAATTTTAAAGTGCACAGGTGGCACAAATCATGTTTACAGGGTCAAGTGCTGATCTGACATTCAGGAGCCAGCAGGTCACCAGAGCCTTGCAGGGCGGTTGAAGGAGCAGCGATGAACTTGCACATGGGCACATGTAAGTCAGCTCAGACGGGGAGCTGACTCTGTCTCATAAATGATAAATGCTGAAATAAGTGTCACAACCTAGGGAACAGTTTAGGAGTCACTTACAGAATGTTCAACCCGTTGACCTGCTGGGACCAGAAAAAAAAAACCCAGCCAAATAGCAACATTAGTAGGAAGGGTGTGGAAAAACAGGAAGATGGTTCCAGTTTACGTAATTTTCTACATGCCTGAAATTCTACAATAAGTACGTTGTACTCGTTACCTTCAGAAAAGATCAGAATGAGCATATAAATACAGTTTTATAGTTTGTTTTGACAGATTTCTGCAGAAAGGGCATCGATAAACCTGGTACAGGAAGGTTTAACACAGAGACGGTTTGGAAGGGGTGTTCCTTAAAGAACAGCAGCCAAGATGGACAAGCAGGGTCTCTGCTGGAAGGAGACAAGGCAGGGGAAGGAAGCTCCTGCAGAGGGTCAACTAAGAAGGGTAAAGTCGGAACTGGAACGGTGGGAAAACACAGCTAGAGCTAGAGGATGAGAGGAAGTTGGAACAGATTCAGTGAAGAAGAACTCAAGAGTACGGTCATGGACTCCAATTCTCCTTTATGAAACAGATGTGGTAGCTGAAAGAACAGGTGTATTGAGAAGGTCAGGGCCATGTTGGATTATTAAGGAAAATGGGTTCTTTCAGTTTATTATCCTAACCTATGAGAGATGATAACCATGTCTTTCTACAAGGTGTGACTTACAGCCTTTGTCAGACACCAAGGTCTGGGCTAGAAGAAACAAACGCTGTGCACGTATGGAAGGAATCACAGTAATCAGGATGACGAAGTCCTAGAGCCCAGGACATGCCCCTATTTGAATGTGGGCAGCGAACATCTTTGAAGTCACTGTAAATCACTTGGCTCTGTGTTTATTTAGGTTCCCCACGCTCACGCATCCTTCACGGGAGAGATAACAGAAACAACTGAAAATCATTTTCCCCTCAGAATGATCACATGCTTTTGCTATGTCACATACAGAGCGAGAAAAATTGGCTGTTTTTTTACTCCAGTCAGCATTGGGCAGCTTCTCTCTCTCTGGTTTGTGGTGAACTGTGTATAAATTGAACAGATGGCAATGGCCAAACTGAGCTCTAGAACTCCCTCGAGAAATCTGTCCACTGTCCTCCACAAGAGGAACTGTTAGATGACCGTGACTGTGTTAGGGCTTCCCCGTCCCCTGTTTTATGTCTGCTAATCGAGATAACTATAAAATTATGTGACACCTTCCATCCTTTGGAATAACCTCCAAATGTTGCGGTTTTACATTATTGGGCAAAAGTCTGTCCTCATGATTAATTTCTTCTGTATATTTCTCTTCGTAGGCATTTGTCCACTGTCAAACATTATAAGGAAATAGTCCTGCTTTTCTTGAGATTTTCCCATTTTTAAAATATTGAAGTAACATTGGTTAATAACATTACATGTTTCAGGTGTACAACACTATAATTTGATATCTTATACTCCGCAGCATGCTTGAGATTTTCCCATTTTATTCCTGCCTCCCAACTGTATTGAGGTGTCAGAGAATTATAGGTTGTTTCTTCTGTTCTGGAAAGGCAGCTGTTTCAGAATTAGATTTTATATGTCATTCTTAATAGAGTAGGAAGAATATTTGATGGTCTCTAATTTTTGTAGAAAATAAAACATGTTGATTTTTTTCATGAGGGAAGATGACCCCTCTCAGAAGGCATATCTACTCCTCAAATCTTTACAATTAGTGGAAAAGAGAATTTGAGGGACAGAAAATGACTATGTGTGCCTTGTAGTGTAGGACAGCCAGTGTAGAATGAGAATCAGAATCAGTTTTCTGAATAAAGTGCATTAGGAAAGAGAAACTTCCATTTTGGGAAAAAAAAATCCAGGTGCAGCATCTCTGCATTGTGCGGAGATTTGAATGGTGTTCTGAGCCCAAATTTCCTGTGACTTCTGGGGAGCAGGAATGTACCTGCCTGATGTGACTAAGTTCACAATGGGGACACTAGGGATATAAAGAATCACCAAGTCCGCTTGGGTGTGGATGCCAGACATAGATGAGGTCATAAACACTTATACTCAATTGCTGCTGCTGTTATTATTGTTGTTGTTATTATTAAATCTTTATGTTTGTATTCCAGGACCTCGTCTGGTGTTCACAGCTGCACATACTTGTGTTGGGCCACATGTCCCCACCATAGATGTTTATGCTGCCTATCAAGGCAAAATCTCTTTGGAGAATGAAGACACACACAGAGAGTATACAGTGCCAAGGAAAAGGCACGGGGCCTCAGGCCATCTGTCTGGGGGTGGGAAAGAAGGAACTGTTGGGGAACCGAAATATGGAGTCCTAGGGCTGAATTAGTTAAGGATAAGTGTGTTCCTAGGGACATACTATGCTGGTCAGAAACCAACATAACAAAGGCTGGAGCCAGGTAAGTGGGGACAAGCTTCAAGCTTCAGGTGGGAGGCATGAGTTGAGACCATGAGCAGAATACCCATTAAAAAGAAGGCACAATGGAGCCCGTGGCCAAGTCGGAGTGAGGTAAGTGTTCCGGGAGACACAGACTGGGATCTCTGCTTCTTAGTTTAGGACAAAACTAATAAATGAGACCCATGGACGAGCAGAGAAAAGAGTATTTTATAAATGCTAGATCATGTGTCTGATGATTCTGTGTTTTGATTAAGTCTTGCCAGGTTAGCCTGGCAAAGCCTATGTACCCTGGTCTACACTAGGTGGTGAGCAGCCTCTGATGGTGTCTGCACCAAAGCCTCCTGGTTCACACAGACGGACCCCTTCCAGACACAGGACTGGAGAATTTTTCCACCAACAAGATATGAGTTTTTTAAATGAAAAAAAATAAATCTCCACAAAGTTTGCTAAACCAACTAAGCATCCAATTCGATAAAGTTTCTAAATATAGTATTTAGCGAACTGATCCATGCATAGGCAATTTTCAGAAACACACAGCAAGGAGAAGTTATGGACCAACTTTCTGATTTTCAGCAGTTATCAGTTAATGCTCAGTATAGCCACTCTTAAGTGTGCTTAGTGGGTTATAGAATGTCCTGGGATTTGTTCCTAGCTCCTGAATTTTGGGGTCCTTCATGCAACTGTGATCCCAGGGCACCCACCAAAGCCCCCCTTCCGGCCTGCACTTGCTGTGGGTCAGGAGGAACCTGTATGTGTGGCCTTGTCAGGGGAAAGCCCTCACCCACCCTGAGGTATGTGCTCCCTCCATCTCTTTTGGTCTAATAGGACAAGAAAAGAAAATTCTGGCCGTGGAAAAAAACTTTCTGTTTTGTTGTTATTGCCACTTAAAACAAACATTTACAACCTCCTAATTCACGGTAAGCCTCCTCCAGTCTACCAACCCTCTAAAAACACCGCTGATAATGCTGTCGGTTAGAATGCGTCAGCTTCACCTGACGTATGTTAGAATTTTTAAAATTTTATTTTAAACCACCTGTATTGAGGGATAACTTACAGTAAAATGCATCGATCTTAAATGTACAGCTCTGCAAATTTTAACAGTGCATATACCCAGGTCACCCTCATCCCTACTGGGACACAGGTCACTTCCATCATCCCAAAGCATCTTACTTGCCCCTTTGCCATCATTCCCCGGCCCCCAGACAACCAGTGCTTTATCACTGGAGATTAGTTTTGCCTTATCTAGAATTTCACATAAATGCTATCATGCTGTGTCTACTCTTATGTCTGTCACCCTTTGTTCAATGTACTGTTTCGAGATTTATCCATGTTGTGTGTCAGTAGGTCCTTCCCTTTGCTGGCTTTTCACGTGTGTGGAGGGAGAAAGAGGCTTCCTTGAGAAACCATGTACTTAATGTTAAGGAGAGTTAGATGAAGATCTGACTTTTGTCTTTCAGGGCACTCTGGCATATTCTAATAAGAAAGAGTAAAATTCTATATGTTTCCTTTACCTGAAATGAATAGAGATTTCTAGATGGCTTAAGCAGGTACAGTAAAAAACAAGCTAAAGCACTGGCTTAAAATAGGATGTGTTGGATTGTAATGCACCGACTATTTTTAGAACATATTTTAACTATCAATTAAGGTTGTGAATGACTTGACTCTTTTCATGTGAAATCTTTGAATCCCAGAACTAACAAACGCTGTAATTTGTGAGTGTGATTTTACATTTTTCTGAAAGTCTTTAGGCTTTGTGTTTGGACTGTCCAGCAACAAAGTTGCTTTCTCAGCAGGTTTTAAAGTTTTTGCTTTTTTCTGATCCACTGTTACCACTTAATTTTACTAGAATAATGTTGAGAAGGAAAGAGTAAAAATTCAACAGATATTTATCATACGTTTGGTTGAAATATGGGCAAGTCAGTTACTAACCCCTCTCTCCACAAGCTTGTAATCTAGTAGGAGTAAAAGACACGTCGAGAAAGAGCTGTAACTTCAGGAGCAAATGGAAAACTGCCATGGGAGGGAGCTCAGGGAAGGCACAGAGCTCAGGGAATACAGAAAACTCCATGGACAAGAGTCGACTTTTGATCTGGAGCCTAATAGAAAAGTAGGACTGTGAGTAAGTGAGAAGTTAGGGTACTCCAGGCAGAGGGCAGCCGCTTTTTACCAGGTTCCTGTCACGTGTTGGTACTGTGTGCACACACTACATATCAGGCCTCCAGTCCTCATGTGAACTCTCCAAGTAAGGGTTACTATCCCTACTTTATGGACCAGGAAACTAATGATGACAAGGCCACGTAACTTGGCTCAAGTCCAACTTCTAAGGGGCAGAATTGGAATTTGAACCCATATTTGTTTACTTCCAAACCCTATGCCCTTAACCACATGCTTTTCTGCTGGACTCTCTCCTCTCCCATAGCTAAGGCTGACTTCTTGGTGGCTCAGACTCCCCTGGTCATAAATGCTATCTGTTGACATCCTCATCACTCCCCACACAAAAGGCCATAGCCTTCTCTGTCGCATGTCTTGCCACCTTCCCAAGTCCAGGGAAGAACGTACTGTGGACATCATCACCATCCAAGCATATCTCCTGCAAAGAACTTGGAGGCCCGAGAAGTCATCTCATGGAGCATCCCTGAGCATCTCCTCAATGGGCTCTGCTGACACTGCCTCCTTTCAGACAGGCGGAGCAGACCCTCACTGCTCAAGTTCACCACCAAACCTGAAATCCAGCCCTCTGGGGCCCCTTCAGAAGTCTCACATATTGTTAGTGCTTAGAACCTTCATCATAATAACTGAATTGTGAGCAGCATCCTTTTGCAGATAGATTGCAACTGTGTAGTTAGCAGAAATTACATTGACCCGACAAATCCCAACAGCAGCAAGATTTTCTTTGCATATTCCTCCAAATTGAAGAACATTTGAGCATTTTCAAAATGTTACCATAATAGGCTGTTGGCTATGGCAGAGGAAGAAATTTTGTGCCTATGACTCACATATTGCAATATCCATTGCAACCCATGGACCTCCCACCCAGAAGCTCACAAGCTGCACAGGGGCCAGCAGTTATTAGCCACTAAAAATAGAGCTTCCCTTCTACCTCACCTTTACTCTGTGCTGTTGAAGAGTAAGGGATTGTTGTGATCCCAGGAAAGAGCCACTTATGTGACTATGTTTTAATCCTCTAGAACAGTCTGAAATAAAGATCTTAAGGAGAAAATATCTACCTTTAGTCATCATTAAAAGAGACAGGCTACAAAAGCAGTGAAGGATGGAAGATGGACAACAAAGTAAACCTCAAAGGTACACACTGACTCTTCAATGGGTGGGGCTTTTTTTTCTTAGTACTAACTCACAAATTGTTGACCTTACGTTTAAAAATAAAGCTTGGAGTCTGATCCAGCTAGTTCCAGCTCCTTTTGCATAAGGCTAGGATGGCTTCGAGCACTGCCATGCAGGTCCTGGAGCTGGCTGGGGCTTATCCTTCTGCTCTCTGTGGCATGATTCTAGCTGATTCTGGAGCCCAGGTGATTTGTGTGGACTGGGACCAAAACAACCTCGTTGAATTTGTGAACCAAGGTAAACAGTGTCTGGCTCTAAATCTGAAAACTCCAGAAGGTGCCGCTGTCCTTGAGAAAGTCTGTCTTCAGAGTGGCGTGCTGATTGATCCTTTCTCCAAAGGGGTCGTGGGGAAAGGGAAACTTTTGCCAGATGTACCACAGAAGAATTCCAGACTCATGTATGTTAAGGCTTCTGCGGGAATGAGGCTATCCGGTCAATATTCCCAAACCAAAGGGCATGATAGTAACTTTTGGGCTTTAATGAGTGTGTTGTCAAAATTTGCTGGGAAACATGAGAAACCTCACCCACCACCAAACTTCCTGGCTTCCACCATGGGGGGTTTATTGCCACATTCGGAGCTGTGATGGCTCTTTATGAACATGCCCAGTCTGGGAAAGGACAAATAGTTGATGTAAACATGATAGAAGAAACAGCGTATGCTTGTTCTGTGCTGTGGTATTTGCAGAATATGAAAAATTTCAACCAAGCAAAAGGAGACAGTCTAGATGATGGAAGTGTGCCCTTTTACCAAACCTACCAGACCTCTGATGGGAAGTTCATGGCCATGGGGGCTCTTGAAGCCCACCTCTATGAGCTGTTTCTGAAAGGACTTGGTCTTGATTCTTCCAAACTTCCCAAGCAGCTATGTATACCAGACTGGCCGAGGCTGAAGACACTCTTTGCAGAAATATTCACCTCGAAGACACAGGCAGAATGATGTGAGATCTTTGCAGAACTGGACACCTGTGTGACCCCTGTTCTGACATTTGATATGTCTGAGCTCCTGAAGCATAAGGAGCTCACTTCTTTTATCAAGGATGGGCAGCAGATGATAGTTCCCAGGCCAGTTCCATTTTTTTCCAGAACTTCTTCTTTCTCTTTCACATGGAGCCTGGTTCTAGGAGAACACTTAGAAGAAATACTCAGAAAACATGGGTTTAGCAAAGAAAATATAGCCCAGCTCCATGCTGTGGGTGTCATCAAAAGCAGTAAGTCAATAGCTAATCTACAACATTTAACTTTAAAGCACGCCTATTTAGTGAAGTAATCCCGTGTACTTAAGTTGGTGTGCATGATTTGGGGAAATGGTGATGCGTTTCATTGGGGATAGTGTTAAGATGAAATCACACTCTCAGAAAATTTTAAAACCCTGGCTCGTTTTAGTTGTTAGTTTTCTGTAATTTTTTATCAAGTAAAGGCTGCGGAGTGTACATGTATTGTCACTACTGGTTGTTTTCCAAACCAGTGCTGTATGTGAGAGGTATTATGCCTGAAGTCATTTAAAAATATTGTTTCATGTCTGGAAATTGATACAGATCTTCTAACATGATCATACTTTTTAAAAGTGATAACTCTATTTTCTTGGGTTTGGACTAATGGGGGAAGAGAGAAATACATGATTTAAAGTGTAATCATTACAGTGTGTTACAAGGTGGGGCACTATGAGAAGAATATTACTAGATGATTATATTTTAACAAAATATAAAAACATATGCTTTTAGACTCAAAGTCCAGACAAGTGTGTACACTGCAATGCACCAGGAATTCTGTACTTTAACATATGAGTGATGTATATTTTCCCCCCTAGGTGGGCCTGCCCTTTTTTTTCAATTAACTGTGTCTCAGTGACTTTCTCCAACCATTCACATAGATCTCTCTCATTCTTTTCAAGGACTGCACAATGCTATGGTTTGAATGTCTGTGTGCCTCCACGCCCTTTGCCCCCCAAGTTATATGTTGAAATCCTAACCCCCAAGATGGTAGAACCAGAAGGTAGGGCCTCTGAAATGTGCTAAGGTCATGACAGTGGAGCCCTCTTGAATAGAATTGGTGTATTTAGAAAAGAGGCCCTGCAGAGCTCCTGAGCCCTTTCTGCCATGTGAGGACACAAGACCCTGCCACCTGAGGCCCTGGCTGGGTAGCTCAGTTGGTTAGAGTGTCGTACTGATATGCTAGGTTTGCAGGTTCAATCCCCAGTCAGGTCACATACAAGAAGCAACAATGAATGCATAAATAAGTGGAACAACAAATCACTATTTCTCTCTCTCTCTCTCTCTCTCTTTCTCTCTCTAAAAGTCAATTGAAAAAAAGTCTTCTACCTGGAAGAAAGCCCTCACTTTACCATGCTGGCAACCTGATCTCAGTTTCCAGGCTCCAGAATTGTGATAAATAAATTTCTGTTGTTTGCAAGCTATCCAGTCTCTGGTATTTTAGCACAGCAGCCTGAACAGTCTGAGACACATCATCACATTGTGTGGACATGCCAGCATACCTTGGGTATCCAGTCTCTGTTAGTAGACATGTAAGTTGTTTTCCGGTGTTAGAAGCAATTGCCTAATCATTCCTATAAGAAATATCCCTGGAAGGGAAATTGCTTGGGCATAGAACACCCACATACTAAGGATATTTATAGATATATTACTGATTAGCCTCTAAAAGATATGTAAATTTATACTCCCAATAGTATTTGAAAGTCCATTTCTTTGCATGCTTGCAACTCTGAATAATTTAAATTCTTTTTATCTTTGCTGATTATTCCAGTGATGACCCTCATTTTGTTTTCAAATTTGCCTTTCTAGATTGCTAGTGAGATTGAATCTTTCCTTATGTTGTTATTGGATATTTGTATTCTTCTTTTAGCTAATTTATCATTTTGGACCTTTGCTTATTTTTAAATTAGAATATTGTCTTTCCTATTCTTTAATGGTAACCCTCTGTCTGCAATATATGCTGCTCATATTTTTCTCAATTTGACATTTCTCTTTTATCTTTGTTTATAGAATCTTTTACGTGGAAAGTTTTAAAGTTTTATGAAATCAATCTTGAAAGCATAAAAATAAATAACTTCCTGCTGTGGCAGATTGCAAAAATGGCCCCAGTTTTTCACTCTCCTACCCACACCCTTTGTGATGCAACTTCACCACTTTCACATCAAGAGATGGCACGCACTTCCCCTCTGCTCATCTGCGCTGGTCAATGGAATGCAGCAGAAGTGATGATGGGTACCATTGGCTCTCTTTCTTAAAACCCTGCTTCTGTCATTGAAAAATCCAGGCTGCCCGTCTGGAAGGTAAGAGACATATGACCTAGAACCCCTCACTCATATCAGTATCTGGCCAATCTGCAGACTCGATAAGGCCCCCCTGGACAGCCAGTCCGCAGCCCACGTGCCAGCTGACTGCAGCCTCATGACAAAGCCCAGGTGAGATCAGCCACACGTGGCCCAGATCAGCAGAACTGCCTAGATGACCTGTAGATATGTGAGCAGTAATAAATGGCTGCAGCTATAAAGTGCAAAGGTTTGGGGCAGTTTCCTATGAGGCAGTAAACAACTGATTAATCTGTATTTTCTTCTAACACTAGGTTTTGTTCGGGGATTTTTTTTGTTCTTAACTCTTTAACCAATATAAAGTTTATTTCATGCATAGTTTGAAATAAAGGATTTTAGTTTCTTGTACTAAATGTAGGACCAATTTTGTCAACACTATTTATTTATTTATTTAAAGATTTTATTACTTTACTGTTTTTCAATTACAGTTGTCCGCATTTTCCCGCCCACCACCCCAGCCAATCCCACCTCCCTCCCTTTCTCCCACCCTCCCCCTTGGTGATGTCCATGTGTCCTTTATAGTGGTTCCTGAAAACCCTTCCCCCCACTCTGCCCTCCCCACTCCCCTCTGGCTATTGTTAGATTGTTCTTAATTTCAATGTCTCTGGCTATATTTTGTTTGCTGTTTTCTTTTGTTGATTATGTTCCAGTTAAAGGTGAGATCATGTGGTATTTCTC
>VMDR010010453.1:0-30783 GCA_007922815.1 Macrotus californicus | reverse complement strand
CACAATGCACTACAACCTGGTCATTTGGTAAGCCAGGGTTACCAAACCAAGCCAGGGTTACAGGTACCATTTTCAACGGGGTTGTTTTCTTGTGATCATGTCTGTAGTTCTAATAGAAGATTGGTTTGTTACAAGGTCAGTATTGTACAGGAAGAGGTATTTAATTGGATTACAGAGAAGTGGAAGCTTTCTGAATATGGGAGCAACATTGTTAGAAATTGTATAGTTGTTTGAGACCTGTGGTTGAGAATCATTACTTTGGGCAGTACAGAAAGAACTAATGGGAGTGGGATAGGGATGTAGTTATTTTTAAGGCATTAATGAAAATTAATGTTATAATACGAGAAAAGTGGCTTTAACAGATACATAGAGGACTGCCTGGGAAAGATAGGTTGACAGAACTGGATACAAACCAGTCAAGATATAGACAAGGGCTGCATCAGCTTGAGACGTGGCTTTGGAGATGGACAAAAATGGTTTCTTATGAGTGAGATGCTTTAGTGACTCATTAGCTATGGAGATTTACAGACGCTAATATTTTCAGAGTGCTTATTCAAGGTTGTTCCATTAATGATCATTTTTTATGGTTGATTTTAAAGAAACATTTTTAAAGATTTTATTTATTTTTAGAGAGAAGGGAGGGAGGGAGAAACAGAGGGAGAGAAACATTGATGTGTGAGAGAAACATCAATTGATTGCCTCTTGCATGCCCCCAACAGGGGACCTGGCCCGCAACCCAGGAGTGTGCCCTGACTGGAAGTTGAACCAGCGACCTTTCCGGTTGCTGGCTGACCCCCAATCCACTGAGCCACATCAGCCAGGGCTTTAGTTGATTTTTTTAAAGAGCAAATTTAACACCTGTCATTTACAGGGCTATTAATTTCATGATTCACTATTTCTTCTTACTTAATTTGGATGTTTCTTGTCTTTTTGTGTGAGTTTTCTCTAACCATTTCAGAACTTTAGCTTTTCCTGAAAACCAGTGATAGTGGAACCGTTTATTGTATCAGGGTTGGAAGGGACTGTGATAGTTTTCTAGTCCAACTCTCATTTTGATGCTTGAATCCCCTGTATTACTCTTTTCTATTTCAGACTTAAATACTTGATGTCTTAATTTTTAGTAATTGGATTTACCCAAAAGTAGAATTTGGGGGCTTTGATAATATGGCAGTCTTGGACGAAGCAATCGTTCAGAGATAACCAATCGGTCATACTTTGGCGTGGCTGAGAGCCAGGTCATTTACCTGAGGCAGAAATCTTGGCATCACTCAGTGGCCCTTGCTACAGGGTACTCTGACCTCTAACTTTAAACCTTGGTCTGGGGATAAGAGTGTAATTGGACTGAGGACTCACATGCTAGGGCCAGGCTAAAGCCAGGACTTTGAAGTTCCTAGGGCTTCCTCCATGTTTCTGATCATTCATGGGCAGACAGAGTGGTGAAACTGGTCTCTTTGCTTCCAAAGCTAGCTGGCTAAGGCCAGTCTGTATGTCCAGGAGCTGCCTGCTCATAAATTATGCCGAAATGTTGGGAGAAATTATCTGAAAAAAAATCTAAATTATACCTCTTTAGTATTTCCTGCTTATAGATTTGTATGCAGAATACTTGGTGTGGTTCAGGTTTCACCAAGGAAGCCCAGCTGATGGCTGCCAGGAGGCTTTACCAAGAGTCATGTGTCTTAAAAGTCACCAAGCCCTAGGGCTTTGGAGACTCGGAACTTAATTTTCCTAACACATTTAGAGTGCATCTTTCTGTTAATAGTAGAGTCATGTAAACCAAAGTCGTAAGACACATGCGTTGACTCAGGAGGCTAATTTATTAAACTGACATACAGCCCAGAAGGTTTTTGTCAGCTTAGCTAGTATTAAGTTAAAGCCAAATTATTATTTAAGACTTTTCATATTTATTTCTAATAGAAAAGTAGCATGGTTAATTTTAAAGAAGTCCAATCCAAATGTAGAAATGTGTAAGTAGAAAGTCCTTCCTGATCCCACCTCATAGACTCTCGGCACATGCAAGAACCCCTTTTGCTCTATTGCTTTACTTTTGTGTAGCTCCCTAGTCTTCAACTTGTGGGGGGCCAGAGGGAAGTCAGGAGGTTGCCCAGTGACGTGGAATCAGATGAAGGGGAGGAAGTAGGCTGTGTGACTCAGGGGAGCAGCGGGATCCAGACTTGTCTGTTCAGCAGTCTAGAGTCTGCTGCCTGGCACCCCTTCCCAAGACAGTTTGCAAGGGCGGTCGTCATTGTGTGACTCTCACTGTTATTTTTTTAGTGTAGCTGGCCAAGTACAGATCCCGGCACCTAACAGGTCTAAATAAATAGTAGCTGTGCATATGCTGCCTTGTCCAGTCCCTTTTTTTCTGACAAGTACATTTTTTCTGTAACTGTGTTTATGCCACAGTCTCATTTTGCTTCAGCATGTCTGTCCTCAGGCCTCTTTAAGATGACTTTTCTAGCTCTACTTTGTTCCATTTTGTCTTTTATTTTAGTTCTCTGCAACCTTATTTTTCTTATCTCCTGTACTGCCTACAGAGGGATTGAACTATTCTGCAAAAACCAGCCCTTTACCTGGTAATTCTGGTACTTCTGATTTCTCAGAAAAGTGCTTTCTTCCATCCAATTTCTTTATTATCCAGTTCTTTACCTTAGTTAAAACTATACTGCTTTTATTTTGCTATATACGTAGTGTGGCTATATTAAAAGGGTTCATGTGGAGTCTGTCATGAAATTAGTTGAAGTCCTTCACATGTGAAGTGGACAACGTGGAGCCCTTTTAAGTGTTTTGTGTGATTCCTTTTATATATCAACTTGATGGAGATATAATTCATGTACCATTACTGTTCACGCATCTAAAGTGTGTACTACTCAATGGTTTTTAGTATATTCATGTATTCACACAACTGTGCAACCATCACCACAGTCAATTTTAGAACATTTTCTTCATCTCTCAAAGGAATCCATCCCTATTAGCAGTCACCCCCACTTCCCTCAACTCTCATCCAGCCCTAGACAAGCACTGATCTACTTTCTGTGTCCATAGTTTTGTCTATTCTGGATATGGAAAATTTTTATTTATTGATTGATTTTTAGAGAGAGAGAAACATCGATTTTGTTGTTCCACTTATTTATGCATTCATTGGTTGATTCTTGCATGTGCCCTGGCCTGGTATCAAACCCACAACCTTGGCTTATTGGGACAATGCTCTAACCAATTGAGCTACCCAGCCAGGGCTATTCTGGACATTTTATGTAAATGAAATTAAATCTGGTCTTTTGTGTCTGGCATGTGTCTTTTGACTCACCATGTTTTCAAAGTTCCTCCAAATTGTAGTATGTGTCATTACTTTGTTCCTTTTTATTCCAATATTCATATCTCATGATCAGGGTATACTGCATTGTCTTTATCCATTCATCAGTTGGGCATTCGTGTATGATTTCTTAATAGCACAGTAGCACTTTAAGTATTATTACTGTTTCTGAAATCCAGACAAGTGTTATATAAAATGTAGATGGAAGTTATACATGTCTGGGAGGAAATATCAGTTTGTTTCTCCCTGTTAAATGCCACTGCAGGTGCTCTCTTCAGATCTCAACAGAAGTAGCGGGGCATTTGGAAATTATCTTGGAAATCGAAGTACAAAATATGTTAATAATATATTATTCTTGGTTATGGCCTACAATTTCCCTATAAGAGCAATATTAACCATGTAAATAAACAGTCCAGATAAGTCAGTCCACAGAGTGCCCTGTAGTGTTTTTGCTGTGATTCTTATGTCTCTCGTTTTCCCGTTGTTCCTCCGCCTTCCCCCCCCCCCTCATACATCGTCTGCAGTGTGCGCACAGGACATTCGAACCTCGGGAAACGCAGCAGAGCAGAGTGGCCACGGTGTCTGGCACCCAGCCACCTGCTTCACGTCCCTGTTTTAGTACTTTTTGTCTGTGTGACTTGGGCCAGTTACTAAACTCCTCTTTGTCTCAGGTTCCTCATCAATAAAATGGGAGTACTAATAGTATCAACTACATAGGCTTGTTGTGAACATTCAGTGGGTTAGGGCAGGTAAAGTGCCTGGTACTACATGGAGTATGCTCAGTAATATTAGCTGTAGCCTGCATCCAGCGTCACATAGTCACTAAGTTGCGTGCGGCTCACTTGGAAGTCGCTACGATTAATTCGGGAACTACTTAGTGAAGGTTGATCCATGACCTTTTTTTACCTTAAATAAATGTGCACATCTTTGCCTGTCACTTCACCAGCCTTCCTGAGTGAACTCAGATAAATTGTTTATAAAAGGGAGGAGAGGCATTGGAAGCCAGAGGTGAGGAAGGCAACCTTCAAAGGAGAACAGCAGAAAGGGGAAGGAAGGTAAGGTAACTGAACTTCCTAGGCTCCGACACAGTGCCTTCCATGTGGTGATAGTTATTTATTGAGTGAGTGCATTTTTTTTGTAGTTTGTTGGGTATGGGTTTTAGAATTGAAGTTCCTTTCAACTCCCTTTAACGTTTTAAGCTTACCTGTATCATTTGAAAAGTGCTCTTAATATGTTTCTGATGTTTGCCACCATGACCTGTAGAACCAGGTACTGGTTAGTATACACTCCTGGTTGTATTTCCTTAATTTTTCACCTTTTGGGCTCATTTTTTTTTTAGAATGTATGCAGTATGGGAGCAATTTTAAAGTGTTTGAGATGAATATTTGTGAGAATTCACTTTTTAAGATGCTTCATAGAGAATACTGCCCCCATAGCCTGTTTGGAAAGGGCACTAACAATGGTAACTGTTTGTTACCTAACAGTGGTTTAGGGCCTGATCCTAGCTAGGAGCTTTACTTAAAGTAATTTAGTCCTGGAAACAACAGTGCATGGTGTAGGGACAGTCTTCTTTACCATACAAGTGGGGAGGTCGGGGCAACTGACCATACTCTTACTTAGAGGAGAGGCTGGCATCCAAACCCAGATTGTGTGGTTCCCCCCCCCACACACACACACACTACACCAGGGTATTACCTCTCTCATGCTTATTACAGCACATTCCTCTCTGATGTTGCCAGTTCCCTGTGTCCTTCAGGAGAATTCTTGCCCGTGCCTAGTCGAGCCTCACTGTGTAGCTTTCTAGTGAAGTTTGAAGTGTTCTGATCTCCTGTCAACAAATATCAAATAGAATCACTTAAACATTTGCTGGTGGTTTTGAAACTTCATCTCTCTCTCTCTTTTTTAATGATTTTATTTACTTTTAGAGACGGGGGAGGGAGGGAGAAGAGGAGAGAAACCTCAGTGTGGGAGAGACACGTCAATAGGCTGCCTCCCACAGGCCCCCAAACCAGGGACCTGGCCCGCAACCAGGAACTGAACCAGTGACTTCTTGGTTCACGGCCCAGCCCTCAGTTCACTGAGCCACACCAGCCAGGGCGAAACTTCATCTCTTTATAGCATTATACTGAGGAAGTAGAAAGAAATCTGGAAAAACGGGAGCCACTACTTTTCTTTCTTTGTTATTTCTTCCATAATTAAATAGCATTATTGGAAATCAAAATGAGGCAAATGCATTATAAGTCAAACTATTTAAAAATTGTTATCATAGTAAAAACATGTACTATGTACTATGTTTTACATAGTTGAATAGACCAGAGCATAAATATAATAAATATTATACCATGTTTTTAGACACAACTTTGTATCATAGCCATTTTTATGTTACTATGCAAAGTCTTTATAATTATTTTTATGTTGCTGGATATATCATTTTCATATTTAACTACTTTCTATTATTGGATAATTTCTACCTTTTTCTCCCAGTAGCACTGTATCAAACATCTCACATGCCGCTATTTAAATGTTTTAGATTAGTTCCCTGAGTTTTTGAAATGTATCAAAATGTATCACCAAATTACTTTCCTGAAGTGTCTGACCAATTTACATGGCCTTCAGTTTCAGCATAGTCTTAACAGGTGTTACCAGCCTTTACTTCTGAAAGTGGGAGTAGCATCCTAACCATGAACGTCCTGTGCTCTGGTTTCTAGAAATGGGCCATGAGAGATACATTTGCTGTCTGTATTCATGTCTCCCACTGAGTGAATTTTGGAGAGTCTCACAGTTGGTCTCAGAGAAGTCCTGCTCGAAAGACTAGACTTTGTTAATCAGCATTTCCCAAACTTATTTAAATCTAGAATTTATTTTTCTTGTAGAACCAATTAACAAACATCTTTGGGAAACGCCATGCTATATAATATCTGTGGGGAAAAGAGCTAGCCTTTGATTCAATAGAATACTTATTAGGAAAATGATCTCAAGCAGGAGAGACCGTAGGATGTTTGCTCCAATGGTAAGAGACCTAGCCTTTTTCATTCACTCATTCAGTAAATTGACTGTGAGCCTACTGTGTGTCAGACACTGTTCATCTTTTGGGGATATAGCAGTGAACAAGATTAACAAGGCCCTGCCTCCAAGTAGGGAGTAAGGTGGGAAAAGGGACACGACATGTTTAACTGCTTAGGGGAAGATTCTGCATACATGGTTTTGCATGGAGTAGTCGTTCACTCGAAGAATTTTAAATGCTTACTGTAAACAATGCTGATTCCTAATTTAAACAAAAAATAGACATGCTATCTTTACTCTCAAGAAGTTAATAATCTGCTGGGGAAGCAAATAATTATAAAGTGAAATGGTGGTATATGCATAGTGTGCCACAGGAACATAAAGGAAGGGCATCTAACCCATAGTTGAGGGGCTCCTAAATCATTCTTTTCAGTATAAAGGGGATTTGGTCACTTAAGTGTTCTTGGGCACTGCCACCGACTGAACACACATTTGTTTCTGTGCAAGGTTGCTGTGGACTAAAACATCTTCATTGGCAAAGACAATTTCCGGTTTTGATTTAAAGCTTAAATTTCTTTCATTTGTTACCCATTAGCTGTGCCATGATCAGTGTAATCTTCCTGTTCCTTCTCTGTAAGTCAGTAGAGTCTTCATAAATCAGTTTTTACTTGTTGCGTCATGGAAAGGAAGCAAGACTGGAATAAAAATCCTGCATTGAGTACCTGTGAATTTCTGCTTTTAAAAAAATGGTATGGTATAGCAAGAAAAGTCAGGAAATCCATTGGCTATCTGTCAATGGCTGTACCGTAGCAGCAGGAGATGCAAAGTCAAGCTTGGGTCCCATCAGCCTGTCCTTGGTATCATCGAGCACGGAACAAGTCCTGACACCCATAGGATGTGATGGGGAAAAATGAAGCCCATAAAAACTGTGTAATTAAAAAAATAATAGTAATTTAAAATTAAAGACGTTGCTCACCACTGATCCAGAAGAAAGGCAAGTTAGAAATATTGTTTGAGGAGAGCAGACAAGTCTTGACCTATATAATTTTGATCGTGTTTCATTGACGATGGAGGTAAAAGATGCTGTTAGCTCTATTGCACAACAGGAGGAACTTGACCTCTGCCCAGTAATTACCACGTGCTCATGTGCAAGAAAGACAGTCACTGAGAAGTCTGATGTCCAGACATCGTTCTGACAAGCCCACATCAGTTATTTTGGGAGGAAGAGTGAAGACATTGACAGCAGTGCCCTCATGACCCTTCTATCACTATATCAATACGAAACTCACCAAGCAGCTCTGGGTGCCATTTCCCCTTTTCCCTTAAGTGGATGAATGTTTGTGATTTAGCATAAAGTTCATGAAATAAGAAAAGCAGTTGGGCACAGATGCCTGTATATTTCCACTCCATGTATCTTATTACCTTTAACTTCCTGCTAAAACCATGCTTTTATTTTTACCTTTCAAATATGAATTGCCATCACCAGGCTTAGCAAATGAAACGGATTACTTAAAGTAGTTTTGCACTCCAAATCCTTGACAGCTTTCCCAAAGGACAGGCAATGTCTTTCAAAATCCTATTACAAGATTTTATTTGCAGGTGCTTATGAACAGACGGCTGAAAGCCTCCATGTTTTATTGCTACCCAAGTTCATCAGGTCTGCTCACTCTATTGAAAATTGTGGCAAAAATGATACACATCAGCTCTTTTATTCTTTTGTTACTACTCTGCACAAATAAAAGCATATTGGGGAATTTAATGAAGCAGTACGTCCTGGGAGGGAGCTTTGAGGATTTGGAGTATATGACTATTTGTCTTTAATACTGAAGGTTTTTGTGTAAAACAGATGGGCATGAACAAAATAAAGTTCTCACAGATAGGCCACCATTTGCCATGTATGTATTTAAATCACACAAATGTCTATGTAAGCAGTGGCTTTGCAGATGCAGTCAGTGACTACTTTAGAAGATTTCTGTGTGTTCCAAGCAGTAATCGGGACAATAAAAACTATAGCAGAGCCCCTGGAAGTGTGAGACTGTTTTGGAGGAAGTCTGTTAATCCAGGAAGTAGAGACAGTGGTGGTCAAGGAAAAAATTAGGGAGGGGGGAATTTGATTATTCAACAAATTAACGCACACTTTCCAAGGACACATGCTGGGGATCTGTGCTGGGTGAGAGGCCACATCTCAGCTTGCTTTGGCCTTTACGCACAGAGCTGGCTTCTCAATGGGATCCGAGAAAGGCAGCGTGGATCTGCACAGCAGACACCTCAGCACACACAGAGGATGGCGTTTATACGCCGGTCATTAGGCGTGGGCTTCAGGTTATTGTAATTCCCAGCCAACCAGTTTAACTCTCCTTTATTCCTGGCCTGTAGGAGTATCTTGATTCTGCTTAAATTTCTAAGCTTCAGTACATCATTGTTAGTAACGAGTACTTGCAAACTGATAAAAACACAGAAATGTGAGTGGTGCTATGGTTGTGAATTTCTGGCCCACATGCTATTGGAATCGACTCTGGTTTGTCCTTTTTTTCTTTTAATACTACCTGTGTATCAGTTCTCTTGGACTAGCCTCCCAGGTTGCCGCTTATTGCCTGGAATGCAGGAGAAGGCAGGTCTCTGGCATACTCTGGGGACATGACAAGGGAGCTGGTCGGCGTTTAGCTCATCAACAATCCAAGTTACAGCAATTTTAGATGCATGTGACCGGTTAATACTTAGTATTAGTAGGACTCTTGCTAATGACATCAACATGAAAATATTGTTCTAGTAGCTCAGTAAATACAGCCCTGCGCTGTGTCAGAAAACAAAGGAAGCTGTATTTCCTGTTTCCCAAGACGGAATGCACCCTTCCTCATTGGAGCAGCCATGTATCTTTAGTACAGAGGAATCTTAATGGATGTGACATGAGAAATGACTGATGTTTTTTAACCCACCCCAATGTTCTGTTTGTTTACTACTGAGCATTTCTGAGTAAGATCATTTCTTGTTTGGCAGTCAGGATTTCCCCGTCACAGCTAGCAAGAGTTTTAGTATGTTCTGGGCACAAGAACACATTCTATTTTAGATACCAAAGGATCGAAAGTGTTTGCTTCAGAAGTTTACGAGGTAATTTCAACAGATCTCACAAACGTTTGCTTTGTAGTCCGCCATCTCTATTCCTGCAGTACTTTTTTTTTACACATCGCTGTTTTCACATCACTCATGATCTCATAAAATTTGCCTTTTTTGCTAAACTAGAGTTCAGTGAGGGCCGTGGCTTACCTTACGTGGCCTTGAATTTCAGGTACTTTTTATAGTGCTCAGTATTTGTTTGAAGAATCAACAGATCTTATTTGAAGAGCATTGTCTGAAAATCAAGTAACTTCTTAGTTTAATTGGCTTTAACTGTTTGGTAGTACATTTCCCATTATTTTCAAACCAGGCCTACCAAAAAAAATCTGGTGTATCAAGGAAAGATTCATAGCATTAAGTATTACTGCTACTAGATTAAGGATCTTGTGGAAAGCTGTGTACCTCTATCTTATTGTTTTCAAATTTCTATTTATTGGTTATAGAGATGAGAGGAGGAGAAACATCAATTTATGCATTCATTGGTTGATTTTTGTGTGTGCCTGACAGGGGATCGAACTCACAATCTTGGTTTATCAGGACAGTGCTCTAACCAGCTGAGCTACCTGGTCAGGGCTGTTGTGCTTCTATTTTATTTAGGAGAAAGTCATACAGACAGTAAGCTCAGAGTATACAAGGAGGGCAAGGAACATTGTCTTTGCTTTTAGATATTACCTGGGTGTTTTATTTTTTAATACTTTTATTTTTCTTACTGTATTTTTCATTACCATTTATCCCCTTTATACGCTCTCCCATCTCCATCTACCCTCCCGCCCCCACCCCCAATCACTACACTGTTGTCCATGTCCATGAGTTCTTTTTCTTTTTTATTCAATCCCTCACCCCCCAGCCCTCCCCACCCAGAGCTGTCAGCCCGCTCTCTATAAATCTGTCTCTATTTTGCTTGTTAGTTGAGTTTGTTTATTAGATTCCACAAATGAATGAAATCATATGGTATTTGTCCGTCTCTGACTGCTTTATTTTACTTAACATAATGTTCTCCAGGTCCATCCATGTTGTTGCAAAGGGTAAAATTTTCTTCCTTTTTATGGCCAAGTAGTATTCCATTGTGTAAATGTACCATATCTGTTTTATCCTCTCATCTACAGATGGACACTTAGGCTGCTTCCAAATCTTTCCTATTGTAAGTAACTCTTCAATGAACATAGGGGTGCTTATGTTCTTTTGAATTAATGTTTTAGCTTTCTTCAGATAAAGTCCCAGAAATGGAATCACTGGGTCATTTGGCAGCTCCATTTTTTATTTTTTGTTTAACTCCACACTGCTTTGCATAGTGGCTATACCAATCTGCATTTCTGCCTATAGTGCAGTAGGGTTCCCCTTTCTCCACATCCTTGCCAGCACTTGTTGTTTGTTGATTTATTGATGTTAGTCATTCTGACAGGTGTGAGATGGGATCTCATTGTGGTCTTAATTAGCATTTCTCTGATGATTAATGTTGAGCATCTTTTCATATGTGTGTTGACCATCTGTATGTCCTCTTTGGAGAAGTATCTATTCAGGTTCTTTGCCTTTTTTTTTAATTGGACTGTTTTTTTGGTGTTGAGGTTTATAAGTTCTTTATAAATTTTGGGTATTAACCCCTTATCAGATGTATCAGCAAATATGTTCTCCTATCCCGTGGGTTGTCTTTTTATTGTGTTCATGGTTTCTTTTGCTATGCAAAAACTTTCAGTTTGATGTAGTTAATATTTTTCTTTGGTTTAAAGTATTGCTATCAGCAATGTCCAAGATTATGCTTCCTATATTTTCTTCTAGGCTTTTTATGGTTTCAAGTTTAGCATTTAAGTCTTCATTCCGTTTTGAATATATTGTTGTGTGTGGTGTCAGAAAGTGGTCTAGTTTCATTGTTCTGCATGTGTCTTTCCAACTTTCCCAACATTATTTATTGAATAAACTATCTTTAGTATATTGTATGTTTTTGCTTCGTCTGTCAAATATTAATTGAAAATAAAGGCATGGGTTTATTTCTGGGCTCTCTGTTTTGTTCCATTGATCTATGTGTATGTGTGTAAGTATATATATTTTAGAGAGAGAGGAAGAGGGAGACAGAAACATTGATTTGTTGTCCCACTTATTGAAGCATTCATTGGTTGATTCTTGTATGGGCTTTGACTGGGAATCAAACCCACGACCTTGGTGTATCAGGACAACACTCTAACCAACCGAGCTATGAAGCCAGGACTTGTGTGTCTGTTTTTAGTGCCAGTACTATGCTATTTTGATTACTATGACCTTCTAGTATATTTTTATATTAGGTCATATGATTCTTCCAACTTTGTTCTTCTTTCTCAAGATTGCTGTTGCTATTCAGGGTTTTTTGTGGTTTCATATAAATTTTTGGAATATTCCAGTTCTGTAAAATATATAATTGGTATCTTGATAGGAATTACGTTGAATGTATAGATTGCTCTGGGAAGCATGGACATTTTAATGATGTCAATTCTTCCTTTCCATGAACACGGTATGTGCTTCTACTAATTTGTGTCTTCAGTTTTCTTCCAACTGGTTTTTGGACCCTACTTACTTACGTGTTTGAGACCAAGTAGACTCTTTTTGTCTTGTCTTAAGTATAGATTGTTGCTGTTGCCTCTCTGGTCTTTTTCTATCTTCCTAATCCTTCCTGCCCGGCCCATTAACAGATGTGTAGAATCACATCTGTTAGACCTTTTCCTGCCTGATTGGTCCCCTGCTTACCTTGTTATTTGATGCTTATTTGACCAGTGGTACCTGATGTGACCTAACTTGTTATAACATATCACTTGTCAACCTTTGTGGTTACTATTATCTATAAATACTTTTACTCAGCAACTGTATCTTCATTAGAAATGACATGGAAATATAGGATAAAACTTTACAGGTTTATTTCCTAAAAAATACATGCTCCTAGTAGAGCATATCAAATTCACTAGAAGGCCTTAGGATTTAACTATTAGGGCTCAGAGTAAATGTGAAGATTATGACATAGTTGCCTGTACTTTTACTTCTATAAGAAATATTATGGAAGTTTGCTTGTTTGTTTTTCTATGCTATACAAAATGTTACATTTTTCAAAGTAGTGAAGATGTTAAACATTCTTTCTCCCTAACCTTAAGGATATAAGACAAACATGAGGTAGATGTCAGCGGTGTTCTGACTTAGAATTTTTTCAATGTTTTCTATAGTCTCTTACTGTATGAAAAATCATAATCTGCCTCCTACATTATTAACTTTGTGTAAGTGTGCAAAAAGACTATATAATGTGAATGTCACTATAAACATATTCACACCCTTATTTTTTAAATGAAAAAAAACATTGTGGAAAATTTTAAACCTCCATTCTACCTATTTTTGGAAATTTTTATTTCTTTGTGTATGTCCAAGTTTGTCTGGTATCATATTCTTTCTGTCTGAAGAACTTTCTTTAACAGTTTTTTAAATTTTGGTTTGCTGCTAATAAATACTGTTAGGTTTTGTTTATCTGAACAAGTCTTCATTTCTGGGAGACTTTTTCTCTGGGTATAGAATCTGTGTAAATAGTGATTTAAAAATTCTTTCAGGTCCTGGCCAGTGTGGCTCAGTGGATTGAGCGCCAGCCTGTAAACCAAAGGGTCGCCGGTTCGATTCCCAGTCCGGGCACATGGCTGGGTTGTGGGCCAGGTCCCTGGTAGTGGGTGCATGAGAGGCAACCACACACTGATGTTTCTCTCTCTTTCTCCTTCTCTTCCTCTCTCTCTAAAAATAAATAAATAAAATCTTTTTAAAAAATAAAAAATTCTTTCAGTAATTTAAAGATGTCATTCTGTGTTTTATTTGTTTGTTTTTTTGCTTTGTATAGTTTCTGACGCAAAGTTTGCTTAATTTGTGTTTCTCTCTATGTGTCTTTTCTCCCCTTTTGCTGCTATCAAGATGATCTCTATCTTTGTTTTTCGGCAGTTAGAGTATATGAGTGCGTGTGTGTGTGCCTTCTTGCATGCATGTGTGTTAATCCTGTTTGTATTAATCCTGGGTTCTCTCTGAGCTTCTTGAGTCTGTGCTTTGATTTCTTTTGTTATTTTGGAAAATTCTCAGTCATTATTTCATCTAACATTCTGTCTGTCTTCTCCATCTGGGATTCCAGTTACACATGTGTTAGATGATTTGGTATTGTCCTATAATTCTCGGATGCTCTGTTCTGGGTTTTAAATTTTCACTTTTTTTTTTTTTGCTTTGTGTTTCACTTTGAATAATTTCTATTGACCTATCCTTGAGTTTATTGATTCCTTCCTTGGCTATGTTTATTCTACTCATGAGCCTGACCATGCATTCTTTACCTCTGTTACCATGTTTTTTATTTTCAGCATTTCCTTAACTCTTTCTTACAGCTTCCAACTTTCTGCCAGAGTTTGAGGACTCAGGTTTCAGAAATAAATTTTCCACTTATTTTCTCTGAACCTTGGTTTTCTCTTTTACTAACTAAAAAAATTGGGAATATAGAATACTAACAGAATTGTTTTGAGGATCCCATGAGGTTCCTTGGGCAAGTCCCTTCTTTCCCTTCCCCGAATCTCAGTGACTCCCATTGTAAGGCTTAGACTGTGTGATTCCTTTGGTCCTATTTAGTTCCTAAATTGTATGATTCTGTGAAGCAAAAGAGACCTAATATTTATCGACAGCCTATATTAATCTCCTGTAGAATTTGATAAGGGGATAAAAATCACATTTAAAAAATGCTTTTGCAAAACATTTTACTTTTGCTAGGTCTATGTGGATTTTAATAAGAAGAAATAGACAGCATTAAATGCAATTGCCACTTGGTTAAATCTGTTAAAGAATCATTACACTTTTTCAACAGTGGGTTTCTTGACTCGTTTGAGAAATTTTATGGTTCGTAAAACATCTCACTTTTTTTCCTTTACTTATAGGACTTTAAATTATTGGATTGGCACCCAGATTTTTCAATGTGAGAAAAAACTAATGAACATTTTTGCTCTTTACTGAGTAGTGCAAATGAACGACATTCTCATTGGATTTGGCTTTGCGATCACAGACTTGGGTTCAAGTTCTGATTGCACAGCTGTGAACCTTGGGCTGCTTATTTAACTTTAGAGCCTGAGTTTTCTGTATCTGTGAAATAGGGATGATACCTACATCAGAGAGCTGTTTTGAAGGTAGAATACATAATGTATCTGAAGCTTTGGGTATAATTTCTAGTTGGTAGCAATCAGTCAGCGATAGCATTAAAACAGTAGCTAAAATGAAATTTGCCATCATTATTCTTAGTTAAATTTTTAGTTCATATAAGGGGAAAAGCAAGTTTATATTCTTTGTGTTCCTTTTAGTTGAAAGGGTAGTTTAACACCAGGGAGAGGGTTAACTGAAAAGTAAGTGTTGCTGAATGAATAACAGCCAAGAATTAGTGCTTACTGTGCGGCAGGTGCTCACACTTAATCCTCAGAACAGCCCTAAGAAGTCAGCTGCCCCTCCTCTAAGCAGCTTTTCTTCATCTTAGTGAGGGTGACCACCCCCATCCTTTGTGTTCATCCTCTCCACTTTGTCTTCTACCGCTATGTTTTACAGGTAACCCTCTCCCCATTTCTCATCCCCACTGACAGGTTCTCTGTGTATTTGGCCCAGAAGTGGCCCCATAGTAAGTTGGATTGAATTGCGGAGATGTTGAATCTTTGTGTATGTTCTGGTCAAGGCTGAAATCCCACTTCCTTTATGTTATAGATGAAAATTAAAGCATTAAAAGTCAAATGTTGTCTGAGGCAAAAAAAAAAGAAAAAAAAAGAAGCTAAGAAAATAGTTTCGTTAAAGTGCTCAATCCATAAGAAGGACTTCGGGGACCCCTCCCCAATACATACTGTTTGTTAAGATAAACAAATGTAGTATTTTAAAGTAACTGTTGCCCTGGAAATTACCTTTGAGTAAATGTAATGCATTTCAAAGAGGTGTCGAAATTCTGTGTTTCTAAGTAATTTTACTATAATGAGTATTATTTGAGGTTGAAATTATTTAATACAAAGAAACATTCCTTAGTCATACTGTGAGCAACTGTCATCCAAAACACAGCCCATAAAGAGGCCTTCTTATGTGAATGACACAGGAAATAATGTCAAATTATTTTTACAGTTCTTTTTCTTGTCATAACAAAAATTTTCACAAAACCGCATCCCTGATCAGAGATTTTGAGAGTTGGAGGGAACCTACCAGATCCAGTCTAATTCCTTCTTGCCACGCAGAGGTATGAAGCAATTCCTCTAAAGCCAGGCAGCTGATTAATGACCCAGCCGGGGAGAGAGCAGAGCCCCCTATCCATTTGCCATAATGTTACGGTCCTCTGGAAAAAAAACTGCCTATTCACTCTTGGTTTTTACTGCTAGAGTCTCGGGGTAAGGTTTTTTCCATGACTAACTCATGCTCTTTGGTTTTCTTGTGTGGGCGTCTGGGAGCCAGCTATCAAGGGTGGTGATTTTTTGTTGTTGTTGAGCAATTAAACCATGTAAGGCATCAAGCAAGGAAAAGGCATTTGTCTAGTTAGCACTTAAGGGGTCAGGAAGAAGTGATTGGAGCTCAAACTCTCTGCCCTCAATGCTGACAGGCAGCTATTCAAGGTTGAGTTTCTTAACCTGGAGTCTAAATTCCCTAAATATTTATGAAAATTATGCAAATGTATGCTTACCTCCCAAGAAGTGCATCTGCAGTTTTCATCAAGTTATCAAAGGGTACATCATTAAAAACCATTGTTTTTAGAGGGAGGAAAAGCTAAGCAAACCTGATTAAGGACTGGTTCCGCACTCCTGCACCCTCAATTCAAATTATACTAGAGGACTTCCTCATCTCCAGCCGTCTCCCTCTTGTGCCCCTTCCTGCTGACAGGCCTTCCCCAGATGGCTTCCTGGATCTTGCCATGGGAGCCCCCGGAGGCCCCAACCTTCTTTTTGAAGGAACTTTTTCCATAGGTTTCCCAAGGCTACCTTCTCTCTCCCTTCTCTGCTTACTGTTTTCAGGAGAGAGTATGAGAGTCAGGGATTTTTGTTCATTAGAAACCTTGAGTGTTATTTCAACTACATTGTGGTTAAAAGGAATGTATGAGCTGATTTGAGAATCTAAGACAGTAGCTATAAGAAAAAATGTCATCCAAATTCCAATCTAATACTTTGCAAATGAACTCTTCGAATTCCTCTAGTTCTTTAGTTCAGCAAACTCTGTTTGATATAGAAACTCTTGACATTTTTCAGGAACAGAATAAAAATTTATGGATGGTGATTTCAGAGTTGCCCAGATCTGTCTGTAAAATTGTCTTAATTTAGTTTTTCTCCCTGAATTTTATAAGACTTAGAAAAATCTACCTCTGAATAGGAATTCATTTTAATGGGCTTCCTTCCTACGACAGAACATATAGAAAGCACATTCTAAATTTTTGAGTCTGCCATCTGGACACACTGAGAAAAAGCTACCACTAAGATTGAAGTTGGAAGAATTTGTTCATTTGTTTATTCATATTAAAAGCCCCAAAACGAGTACCTGTCATGAACCCTCAGACGCCGTGTTAGATGTTGGAAAATGAGAAGTTGTCTCTTGCGAAGCTCATGCTCTGTGGACACAGCTCAGCAAATAAGTGCTCTTCTAGAGGTAGCCAGACAGCACTGGGATCAATGCTCTGCCTGGCCACAGAGAGGGGTGGGCGTGAGGGGGAACTCCACAGAATGGTGACAGGTATTGAAGTTGCATCTGAAAGGGTTAATAGAAACTTGTCAGGTAAAGAAGGGGTCTAAGGATAAATAGGTTTGTTTGTGCTTTCCTAGTTTTAAATGAAATTAACGTTTGTCACTCTCTCATCTTATGTTTTCAATTAGAGCTCCAAACGAGAATGGAAGCCACTAGAAGATCGTAGCTGCACAGACATACCTTGGCTGCTGCTTTTTATCCTCTTCTGCATTGGGATGGTAAGGAAACTCCCAGATGATCAGAACCTGCACTAAGATCCGAGGGAATGACGGGGAGTTGGTTTAAAGAGAAAGCTCATTATTTATTTATTTATTTATTTATTTATTTATTTATTTATTTATTTATTCATAATTCCACCTGAATTGCTTAGATTATGACTGAAGCAAGTTATTTTTCTGCCATACAATTTACTAGTACTGTCTAGTACCCCTTGAAATTCTTTTTTTTTTTGTATACATGAAAAGAGATAAAAATTTAAGGAGCAGTTGGGACTCATATCTTGACCATATCATTTCAGAAAGCCAGATCATTTCACATAAATATCTGCAAATTCCGATCTTAAGGGGGTGGTGAGCCATGCACTGGCCATGGAAGGCAAGAGTCCTGAGTGTTTATCCAACCTGTTTACACAAACCTGATGGTTATTTTCGTGTCAGTCAGTTTTCCTCTCAAGGACTCAGTGTTCCTTTGCATAAAATTAGAGGTTCTGCTAGCTGGAATCCACAGTGCTTCCAGCTCAGACATTTTTTAGTTCTTCCGAGAGGGGGAGGCTGGTCACTCACTGCTTCTTCCTCCTTCTGCCCACACCGCGCCCCTCCTGCCTGCTGTGGCTGCTGTAATGAGTGGCATCTCTCAGTTGAGATCAGGGAACCGGGTGACTTTCCTAAGGGTGTAGAGGTGGCAGGAGCAGAGTCCCTGGTGCAAAGTGGTGGGCGTGTCCTTATCCCAGTTGCCACACCCACTCTGCCCTGCGAGGGTTTCTGATACAGGCTTCAGGGACTTTAGCATCACTGCTTGTGTGCTGGGCTGGAAAAAAGAGAAAACAGCTCGTGTGGCGCTAACTGGTATTTACAGCTAGAAAAGACTTGGAAGTCCTCATGTGGTCCATGGCCCGTGTTTTACAGATTAAAAACATCAGATGCAGAGATGGATATGACCATCCCAAGGCCATGCTGCTAGTGAATGCCAGAGCTGGGAACAGAGCCCCAGTCTCATAGCTTCCAGGCCGGTGCTCTTTCTGCTGCCGTGTTTCTTCTTCCTCAAGGGAACTGTGCATGCAGTATTGTTCTCTTCCACAGTCTTTACCACTCAAACCAAAATTATGCTACCTCAGGCAGCCCTTCTCCATTATGCGTAGTAATTTTACCCCCACCCCCTTTCCGTACCGTTTATAGAGGTTCTTTAGGAAGCTCTTATTCTGCGTCTCTCTATAACTGTCCACCTTGCAGATGCCATTTGAGGATCACAGAACAACCCTAATTGTGGCTACTAGGCCTACTTGTAGGTACCAGTTCTGCCCCTGAACTAAGGGAAAGAAAGTAAATTTTAATTAGATATAAATACATTCAGCAAGACAAGGGGTATTCATTATAAAGAAAATAGTTCAGTTTTAGCCAACCCAGGATATTTCGAAAAATCATAACACCGCTTCCTAATTTAGGACTTCTAAGATAGTGTTCAAGAGTCTACTTAGTTTAATGGAGTGGGAACCGAAATGCAGCAGGCATGAATATGCACGAAGTGTGGGAAAGAGTCTTTGCTAACAGAATTGGTCCCTGACCTGTCCCCCACCCCTGAGTTTAACTCTGGGACAAAAAGCAGCTGACCTTTCAAAATTATGTTTATAAAAACGTGTAATTGCCACCCAAGGTGCTCGTGATTTTCTGTGCTAAAATAGCTCGGGAAAGTGCAATTACTAATGTTAATAGACTGGCTTGGGAGTAAGGAGCTGTTTGTTTACTGAAATGTTTTAATGCAGTGGTAATCAATATAATGTTGATTTTAGTGCGATGATAATTAAGACCCACTGTGTGTACTTTCAAGTGCAGACCTAGCATTATTGGTTTTGGAATGATTCTTTTAACAGATTACCTTCATGGAGGTGAGCTAACATCAAATTTTGTCATGTGAAACTAGAGAAATCTCTAAGTTCTGTTGCCTACCCTACTGGCACAACAGTAGTTCAAGGTTGGTCTTCTGAGTATTTATTTTGCATATATATTTTTAAAGATTTTTTTCCTTTGGATTTCATTCCGTTACTATTTTAAAGAGAAACAGTCAACAAACATGGAGCATTAACGTATACTGGAGGCTTTCATATTGTGGCGAGGTTAAGAATTAGCTTGTCTAAGAACACACTGATGGTAACTAGTGGCAAAGGTAGAGTGGGAACTGGAACTTTCTGCCTATGTGCTTTTCACTCCGTGGCCCGGCAGCTGCTGCTTTAGTCTGCTTCAGTCGGCTTGCAGCCTAATATTCAAACCAACCAAATCTTTATTCAGTGCCTTTACCTGCAGTTCTCTGCCCGCTTCTTGATGACTCTGCTCCGGCTCTGAAACATCTTAGGATCTGGTCTTCCTTCACTCATCCTCTCCATTTAATACTTCTACAGATACATGTTCCTTCTTTCATAAATATTTGCACTTCTCTTTTATTTCTCCCCTTACTTTTGAGGTTTTGCCATGCTTGAATTGTCTAGAACTTAGGGTATTTTTCCAAGTAAATGGCTGTCTCCTGCGTTAGAGCTATCACTTTCCACATAAACTTTTATCAGTTCTTGGAAATTATTGGGCATGTGCTTAATCTGCTATAAAAAAAATTACATGTAACGTTGTACTTCTCAATTTTTATTTTTCATTAAAGTTGCCAAAAAGGGTTCTCAACCCTAGCTATACGTTAGAATCAGCTGGGAGCTTTTAAAAAATACTCGTTTCTAAAGGGCCCCATCTCAGTGATTCTGACTTAATCTCTCGTTCTGTGCTCTGCCAGGGTTGAGACCCACTGTTGTGGGCACTGGTAGGCCACTGAAGAGTTCTGAGCAGGAAATGATAAGACTGGGCTTAGAAAGGCAGCCCTGGCAGTCAGGAGCCACCGTAACGGAGGCAGAGATCTCGGGCAGACCACTGCGGTGGCTGGTGCAGGAGTCCGGATCAGAGGTGAAAACCTGAAATAAGAAGAGGAGAGATTTTAAAAAGTAGGACTTTGCCCTGACTGGTGTGGCTCAGTGTGTTGGGCATCACTCTGTGGGCCAAAAGGTCACCAGTTTGATTCCTGGTCAGGGTTTCGGGCCAGGTCTCCAGATGGGGATGGGAGTGTTTATCTCAAACACTGATGTCTCTTCCCTCTCTCTCTCCCTCCCTCCCCCTCTCTCTAAAAATAAATAAACAAATAAATCTTTTAAAAAACTTTAAAAAGTAGGATTTGGTGTCATCAATGTTGCAGGCAAGTGAGAAATTGATTAAAGGTGACTAAGAGGTTCTTGTGTTAGAAGTTCAGGGTAGGCTTTTTAGTCCAAACCCTACATTATTTCCTCATAGGTTCTAAACTGTGGCTTCTGTGTACATGAGAGAACAAGAATAGGATGGATAAACAGTCTGACCGTATTTTGCCTTGTATAATGCACTCCTGAGTATAATGCACACCCACATTTTTGGCCCAAACTTTCAGGGGAAAAAAAATCCTTCATTTTGATTTTTTAATTCAATTATTTGTTTGTTTGTTTGTTTATATTTAGAAAGAAAACTGATTACCATATTCCAGGCTATTATTTTGCATATGGATATTTTTACTGCTTTCTAGAGTTACATTTTTAATGCATAGGCATAGATAAAAGAATTAAAGACATTTATATAGATACGGAATTAGTACTACCCATGTATAATGCGCATCCTCATTTTTCCCTCAAAAATTTGGGCAAAAAAGTGTGGCAAGACATGGTACTCTATTCGTAGCCAAGCAGATACCTGATTATATTCAATAAAGTACTCTGTTGTCAAATGACTTGTGGAATAAAGCTTAGGCTGAAGGTCCTTTCTCCGTCTTGGATGGTCTGACCTCATTCGGTCTCAGGGAGAAGAATGTATGAGAAGGGGAGAGAACAGAGGTCCACCTGGACCAAATCAGCCCCGATCAACTTGCTGTAAAAAGGCAGGAAAGTTTAGGAGTATCTGCCATGCAAATGGCAGCTACAAAAGCTCTCTGCAGTTTACCCCGATACTGCTGCTTACCACGTAGCAGGTACTATTCTCTGCACTTGACACAGAAACGTATTTAATTTTCAAAACTGCTCAATGAAGTAGGCCTTATCACCATTCCCATTTTACAGATAAGGGAACTGAGGCGTTGAGAATATGTTATAACTTGTCTATGGCAACACTGAGCACAGGAGAGAAGAGGAAGGTGAGGCTTCAAGAGATCATCTCTTTTTGTTGCCTGGAACTGGGAACGATAGAAAAAGCTGTTGAGAACATGGGCCTGTAGCACACACCTCAACTACCAGTAAAATGCGGTCTAATTGATATTTTAGACTCTGAGCAAGTAGTTGAGCATTACCGCTGCCTCTGGAATGGAGTTAGGGAACTAGGGCGATGGCCAGAGCGTGCAGAGAAGAGAACTGGAACACCCTCTCACTCCGTGCCTTACATGTGCAGTCTGGTAAATAGCGACACTCTAAAAGGAGACAGGGTGTACCCAGGAAAGGCAAACGGCTGGGCGACACGAGGGGTTGAGAGGATGACTTTGACACCTAAAATGTCTGGGTAAGGATGAGCAGTTGGAAATGCAGAGTTGAAATTTGGGGGAATGGTCTGGACTAGGACTGGATTTACGAGACCTCATTGCATAGTTTTTCCCTTCACACTGCTTTCAAGGACCCTTTTTATTTTGTAGCATGAGTCAAGTTCCTGGAGCACAGCATTCGTTTCTCCCTCATTAACTGTTCTCGATAGCAGCACGCAGTGAGACCGCGGCATTTCGTCGCTCATGCGATGGTCTGGGCTTTGCCAGGACCGTGGAACAGGAAGGGAATCGCATGCCACAGACTGCTTTAAGGTTACCCGATCCAAATGACTGCTTACTTTGCCTTAAATCTTCTTTTTTCCTTTTAAAAAAATTGCAGTGAAATCTACATAACATAAAATTTACCCTTTTAACTGTTCTTAAGTGTAGTTTACTTAACTCCATTTTGCTTTTAGTCTATTCTTGTTTATTTTTTCTCAATCACTGTCGTGGCCCAAAGGGGTTTATACTTACTTCTCTTTGCAAGTATATCCTGAAAAATTTTAATTTGTACCTACTTTTCCTTAGAATCATAAAACTGTGGAAGTGACAAAGGCTTTTGAGATTAATCTAGTCCAATCCTTGTTACAGGTGAGGAAACTGAGGCACAGCGAATTTCAAGTGATTTTACCCAGGATCATAAGGAATATTTGCAGCAGAGCTGAGTTCAGTTCCAAATATTCCTTGTGGTGTTTTGTTTCGTTTTTTTCATTGCTTAAGCTGCTCATGAAAATGAGCCTCCCTGATTTTGCTCCCTCATACCCCACTATTTTCTCCTCTTTTGAGGCATTTCAGTTCTTCTAGGGTAAACTTTATATATTATAACCCTTTTGTACCTTGCTTGACGTCTCACACTTGTATGTGCTTATTGAATGGATATTTCCTAGACTTCCAATCATTATTGTCTTCCACTCCTCTCTCTTAGAGTAATGCACCCTATTTAACTTTAAAGAAATCCAGAAATGTACCAGCTTGGCAGAAATTTTAAATTAACTTTTTTAGTTTGCTTGCATAAACCGTAACTCTGCATCAGGCATTCTAACCTCCCCTGTCTGCTGGGTCTCATAGTTTTCTTGTATCAGGGTGCTCAGAAGGAGCAAGCCAAACGTTGCTCCTAGGTCTGACAAACTGGTTTTCTGGGGATTGGTTGTAAGCATTGATTGAGATAAGAGGTGTGTAGGGCTGAAGGAGGTAGGCAGTATTTGGGAAAAAAATAGAATCTGGATATAAGTTCATTACATCCAGGGAAAGGGCTGTAAGCAGAAGTCTTTTCCCCATCTTTTTATTTTGAAACATTTTGCCATATTCATACTCCATACTCCCTCTCCCCGCTCATGTTTCTGTTGACTTTTTTTTTCCGTCAAAACTAAACTAAGGCTTTTGTACAGTAAAGGCTCTAGGTGTGAAATTCAACAAGCTTGTGAAATAAAACATATCTCTTTCATTCACTGAGCAAAAGCTCTTAAGTTGAACTAAACCTTGGGATGTGAAGGGAAAATGAACACAGTTCATTGTTCAGCCAATTGCCTTTCTCCCACTTAGCAGTAGGTATTTATTAGTTGCCAGATCTTGCCTGTGATGCACCATCCTGTATACCTTCAACTGATTTGAGTCACCTCCTGTTTGTGATTAGATTTATCTGCTTTCCTCTGTCTTAAAACAGCCATTGTGAAACCCTTTCAGTGACTCAGTCACTTTAAGATTTTAGCTATGCTAAAATAGGCTTACTAATAGGCTTGCTTTTTCTCTAGTGATTGCTCCCTGTTATAGTAATATAAAAGCTTTCCTCATCTCCCTTATCACTTGCTTTATTAATACAATTTCCTTCTGTTGAATGCCTGCCCCACCCCACCTTCTGTGGAGCCATTAAGTTATTGAGTGTATTCTGTGAAGTTCCCCATCCTATTCTGATGTCATGTACCGCATTTTTTTCTCATCTGAAACTGTAGTGCTTCCTGCATTTGGATTTCAGGACTTTTAAAAAAAAAGAGATTGTATTTTTAATTACCGTATATTTGGCCTACTTTCCCATTATCAATGCTTGTACCACGTGGGAAGTCCCTGGGATAACAGGCATGGTTTCTTTCTAGCTTATTGTCATTTTCTTCTCTTTCCATTCTCCCCAAAGCTTCTCACCCTCTCCACTCTGATGCTCTGGAAGCTGCCAAGTTTACATGGCCACTGAGAATAGGTCAGCATCCTGTTTTACTCTATGTCTGTGACATTTATCATCTATACTCTGCCTGCATCCCAGAGGGATGCAGGGTGACTTACAATTAAAAAACAAAACAAAACACATAACCCACATGTCCAACAATACTGTCAAAAATAGTCAGAAAAGGAAATCAGAAATCATTTAAAGGAACCTGGAGCGCAAAGTACTTATCGAGCATAAGAAGAAAATTCCTATGAAAAGTGAAAGAAGAACATAACCTTTTCAATTACGCCAGGGCTTTGCTGTTTGAGATGAGGAGTGAAAGAAGATTGTAATTGTGGTCTGAATATTTCTAGGTAGAAACAGAATTACTGGCAATATTTCTCACGTTTATCCCCCAAGGAATTTTTGTTCTAAAGTCGAGAATGAAAGGGTTTTTGGTTAGTCCCCAATTACCGCTGTCAACCTCTTTAGCGTGATTTATTCAAATTTACCTCTCACAGCTACCATATATTGATTACCTGCCACGCGCCTGACCAGCTAGGGGCTAGATATGCGCCGTGACATTCAGTTCTCATCATTAGACTGTGAAATAGATATTACAGTAGCCCTGCCCTTGTTCACAGGAGACACCTCCCAGGACCTCGCCCCCTGCAGTGGATGCTTGAGACCATGGCTGGTACCCAACCCTATGGATACTCTGTTTTTCCTATACATACATAACTTTTCACTTAAAGGAAGTACTCTACAGTTTCTCTTTATCATACTCGAATTGCCAGCACCACTGCCCTTGTACTTTGGAACCTTATTAAATAAAACAAGGGCGACTTGAACACAAGCACTGTGATTCCGTGGCAGTTGATCTGATAACCAAGAGAGCAACTAAGTGACTAATGGGCAGGCAGCTTATACAGCATGCACACCCTGGACAGAGGGATGATTCACGTCCCAGGCGGGGTGGAGCGTGGAGTGAGATTCATCATGCTTCGCAGCACGGCAAGCAATTTAAAACATATGAATTGTTTATAGCTATTTAATATTTTCAGACCATGGTTGACTACGGGTGACTGAAACCTCAGATAAGAAACCGGTATTCTGTGTTAGGTATGAGGAGAAAAAACAGTCTAAATAGATAGAAGCATCAAAGTTACCCAGGTACAAAGTGGCAGAGTGAGGGTTGGAATCCAGGTCTTTCTGGATTCCCTTTCTATCACCTGTGATGCTTCTTATTAAAGAGCCATATTGGGAAGGTTAGTCATCAAACCTATGAGTTTCCTCCACTTACAGTTTTTGCTCAGTTTTGCAGGGTTTCCTACTTTGAGGTTCAAGAATATGCTTAAAAGGACGTATTGACTTGCATATGTAAATGTATGTAGAGGGTGAAATTTTTTTCTCATGTCTTAGTGTTGACTTGAAGTTCTGAGATGGGGCGGACTGCCCTGCAGTCTCCTTGGAGGAGTCTGGGGCGGGGGAGAGGGGAGGGCAACAGGGTAAGGATGAATGAGTGAGCGCTGACGGCCTGTGCCTCGTCTGACACTCACAGTTAGCTGTGGCTTTGAGGCAGAAGGGTACTGTCGTTTATTGAGATAGATACTGCAGGTATTATCTCCTGTAATTCACACAGCAGCCTTTGTGGTAAATGGCTTTAGCCCCAATTTATGGCTGGGTAAACTGAGGCACCGAGAATTAAGCAAGTGAGTCCGAGTTAACACAAGCAGAAAATCGAGTCATCCACGTTCCATTGATCAGTGCAGGTTTATCTGGCCCTGAAGCCCATGGACTTTCCCTTACAGCCTGTTCTCATTTCGAACAACAATCATAGCTAATATTTATCGAGGTCTGACTTTGAGGAATCTTACCACTTTACTGGATTATTTCATTTAATCCTGACAGCAGCCTCATGAGCTACCAATTATCTCCATTTTACAGGTCAATAAATTGAGGCAAAGAGAGTTAAGGTAACTTGGCCAAGAATCAGAGAGCAAGAGAGTAGCAAATGAGGAATAATATCTGCTGAGTCTACTTTCTTACAAAGTGTAGTTTCAAGAAGTTTCTACTTGCTAGAGGTATACTCTCTACTCCTCCCCCCGCACTTTCCTTACCTGACTTATAGAAATAGAGAGGTTATTTTGAAAAGGAAAAAAAGGAGTTTGTTTGCCTTTTTAGGAAAGCATGTTTAGGAGGGAAATACTTTCTCGGAGGAATTACGTATAGTTCTTGCCACTGTAGGCCTGACCTCTACCTGGGCCGCTTAGTGCCATGGTGACACTGGGTCATCATGAGTAAGCAGTGCAGTCTCTGCCTTCATGGGCCACTCTAATGAAGTTAACAAGAACTCAAGCTTGGAAGGACCAAGTTGTAGGACTATTTCTTAACCCCAATCTCTTCTCCGACTTTAATCAGTTTATCCGTAGGGATTCGCCTTACCTCCTGTCCTCAGGCCCACTAGCCTGCAGTTGAGTACAGGCTTTCACTGCTTTGTTTTGGTCAGCACGTACCGTATTTTGCTGTGTATACTGTGCACTTTTTTTTTTGCCCAAATTTTTTGAGGGAAAAATAAGGGTGCTCATTAAGGGTGGGTAGTACCTCAAATACCTTGTATCTGTTCTTGTGTTTCGTAATCATTCGTTACGTAAAATTTCTTGTACCATAATATGTTCAAAAATAAATGCTAGAATTTCTTTATCATACAAAAAAACAAGTATCTAAATATAAATAAATAAATAATTGAATTAAACAATAAAACAAAAGATTTTCTTTCCCCTGAAAGTTTAGGCCAAAAACGTGGGCACGCGTTATACACAGGAACACATTACACACGGCAAAATACGGTACTTGACTTCGCAAACATGATGTGGTTCTGAAGCATCTGCCATTTGCCTTTGCCACTGTGATGAAGCATGTTCCCGTGAAATGAAGTGACCTTTGTGGCACACAGACCCAGTGCCTCACTCTCCTTGACTCTCCAATATTAAGAGCATGGCAGTGCTTCCTGGTGTCATTCTCTGGCTTGTATACAGCCTTATTGCAGGAAGCAAACAGAAGTGTTGTATACACTGAAGTGTTCATTCAAAACCCACATACCTATTATTCTTTGATTTTTTTTTCTTTTATCCATTGTTATTGTTCATTTCATAGGATTCCTTCAACCAAATAAAACTAAAAAAAAAAAGAAAAGAAGAAAGGTGGGTTTGATTTTATGCTCTAATCTTTACTAGCTTCTGTAGCCTTGGAAAACTTACGTAACCTCCCTGGGCCTCAGTTTCCTCATTGTGAGGATTAGCTATAATATATGGTAAGCACCCAGTACAGAGCCTGGCATAGAGCAGATGTTCCTTACAGAGAAGCTGCTGTTACTATTATAAAATGCAGAGACGATCTTATGATGTAACAGCTTAGAGATTTGTTTTGTTATAGAAGTAAATAGTGTTTCCCTGGGGACTTCTTTGTGCTGCTTATGTGAAAACCAAGGAAAACAGTGGGATAGTGTTTGCCAGAAGGAAAGATAGCTCTTTGTTCCCTTCGACAGACAAAGCAGCTCATTATCGTGTCAAGTGGTGACTGTTGCTATTGAAATGGTTTATTTGTATGTTTTTTTTTCTGTTTTTTCCCCCTAGGGATTTATTTGTGGCTTTTCAGTAGCAACAGGTGCAGCAGCGAGACTAGTGTCAGGATACGACAGCTATGGAAATATCTGTGGGCAGAAAAATGCAAAGTTGGAATCAATACCAAACAGTGGCATGGACCACACCCATCAGAAGTGAGTAGAATGTTGCTGAATGATGAACACAATGGAAACTTTGAAGTGGGGGGAGAAAAATCCTGCTTTTCGTACTGTTATAAGGATATCTTACTGAATAATATTTTAATATAACTCCTGTTGTTGTTTTTTTCAAACGGTCCACTTGAATCATTGCTGACCTGTAAACTTTGCAGGAATCAAAAGTAGCTGCCATGTTAAAATGGGGTACCTTGAGGTTTTAATGAGTAAAGATGTGATTTGAGAGGGTTGCTCTTGTACTTTGTTTTCCCGTTAGCTTTTAGGTTATGCACTAAGTTTTAACCCAGAAAAATAACATTTTTCTTCCTATGATTACATTTGATGGGAGACAGAGGGATGATAATGGATTTTGAAACATTCAAGTTATAATGAAACATTACGTAATGCATAATTTATAAGTATACATCAATCCAATTTTATAAAAGATGCATTTGCTTTGTCAGACGTTAAAATTTGTTTTGGGTTCTCAAGGTTCATCTTTTGGATTTCATGAAATTCCTGACTTAATTGCCTTTTTTTCTTCAACAGAGCTATTATTTTCATTTTTAATGTCTCTGGGGAAAATGTATTTTCTCAGTCATGTTTTATGTATGATCAGTGTATTTGTTTAAACTGTCTATTTATGCCCCCATCAAACTTTATTACACAAGTCTAGTAAAGACAGGACTTCAGAATTAACCAAACTAATTTTAAGGTAACAAATTAACCAGTTCAGTTAATGAATTTTATAGGAAAGGCTAAGTAGATTTTTTTTAAAAACACATTTTTGAAGGCTGTATTTTCTATTGTGAAGCATCTCCCAGGATGTAATAACTATATTTATTATTAGAGAAATCTGTTACTTAAATCTGGGTCCCTACTGGAAAGTATAAGATTAATTTGGTAATTTCACGAATGTAAAGATATCCAAATAGTTAATCACGTCTCACAGAAATTCCTCCATTTAACAAAGGAATAATAAAATTCAAATAAATAAAAATGTAAGTAATAATAATGAATACGTGTGTAGCGCACTGTAGTCAACAAGCACATGCTACCGCCCTGTCCGGTGGGTATAGTAGAAGCTTAGAGATGTTGAAATGACTTTTCCTCAAGTCTGGTGGGCAGCGGAATATCCAACGCAGACCACGAGCTCTTCTCTTGGATGCACTGCATCCCCTGACGGAAGTGAAAACTGGACTCTTACAGAGTAGTGTGAAGGGTTGTTTCATTTTTCCTGCTGATTGTCTCATGAAATTAACACAAAATTTTAGGCCTTGTACAATATTATCTCTTACAGCAAGACTACCCGTATATTTTTTGCTCTTCTTTTTTATTTTGAAATAATTTTAGAGTCATAGAGAAGTTGCAAAAAAAAAAAGCGCAGAGTTCTACATATCTTTTTTTGTATCTAGCGTCCATGCTGTCAAATATTGTTTAATCTTTAATGCTGTTGACATGCACCGAACGTAAGGGGTTACCACCGAGATAACTGAGGAGGCAGGAGAAGCAGGGCTCCACGCTCTCAGGTCGACTGCTCACGTGAGGTCATAATTATTTTTATGGCTCTCTTTATAATTTGCTGAAGACTCCAAGCGTATTCTCACCATACGGTTTGTGTAAATGTCAACCCTTCACACTTGACCTAATGGAGGTTCATTTGGTTCATTTTTCATTTCAAATCCTTGGGTTATTCTAGGTGCATTTTGACCTCTCACAAAGAGAGTCTGCTATGATTAAGAAAAAAAAGTAATTACTTTCCCCTGAATGTTCAACGTAGTCAAGAGCCATTAGTGGATAGCTTAGCTGTAGGGGAATCCCGTATTTGGCCTTGTAGAATGCACACCCATGCGTTTGGACCAAACTTTCAGGGAAAAAAACTTTCATTTTAATTTTTAATTCAAATATTTATTTATTTATATTTAGGAACCAAACCAATTATCGTATTCCAGGATATTATTTTGTAGACAGATAGCGTTATTGCTTTCTGGAGTCACACGTGTAGTGCATAAGCGTAAATTAAAGAATTAAACACATTTATATAGGTATGGAATTACTACTACCCACGTACAATACACATCCTTATTTTTCCCTTAAAAATTTGGACAAAATATTTGTGCATTATACACGGCAAATTGTGGTAGTTTCTGAAGTATAGAGATGCCCTAACTCATGTGTTTAAAATTCATTTTTAATCTCTACTTGCCTCTTCTCAGCATATGAGCATTTTAGTGCTGACCCATCTAAGCATGTCTATTTTAAATGGTAATTTTAATAAAATGAATGGCACATTTTGAACAGATTTTTCTCAGGTAAGTCTATTTGGATTTGAAAAGAGACAGAAAATCTTGATTACCTTTGCTCCATCCTCATCTTTTCTAATGTTCAGTGCATTGGTTTTCTCCTTTTTCACTCATTTCCTCACGTGTCTTTAACTTTATTATGAATACCAGTCCCTTCCATAGCTATGGGGTGTTTTTTACCCCTGTTTTGTCTGCTATAACTTCAACTTGACCTTGACCGCGTTCTCCCATCCCTCATCCTCAGCTCCAGTACCTAATACTTCCTAGAATCTCCATACATATTTTTTGAATAAGTTAATGAATGGATCTTCTAAAATCTTAAATATAACTAACACTTTCTTGCCTTCGTGAATGTTGTTTTCTCTATCAGAAAAAAAAATTTTCACAGGACTAAATTCTGTTTGCCCTTCATTTCTCGGTAGAAATGTTACTTCCAAAAAAAGGCCTTTTTTGATCTCACAAGTTAAATCAAGTATTTAAAATACTCTTTCAAAGGGTCCTGTAATATGTGTATTTATACATTGATTTGTGATTATTTGTTAAATGTTTGTCTCTTCTAATTTCCACAAGAACAGAGATGAGATCTGTTTTGTTCCCTTCTATCTCCTCAGTATCTAGAACATAGTAAGCACTCAATTCAACGTTTGTTGAATGG
>VMDR010010452.1:0-30777 GCA_007922815.1 Macrotus californicus | reverse complement strand
GGATGTTCATTAGAGCACTGTTTAAGGTAGCAAATGCTGACAGTGATCTAAAGGTCCAAAACTAGGGGCTGGTGAACAGATGATGGTGATGCACCCGCTACGTGTACTTAAAAACGGTAATGCATGCATATTTTTACTGACTTGAAAAATGTTAATTTTAACTAGGAGATCATAAAGTTAAGTTATGAATGATTAGCAGGATTTCAATGAATGAAAAAGATATATTCATATGTATCTATTTGTAGAAGTAGCAAATAGAAGGATATCCATGAAAATAATAGCATTTCATGATAGAAGAATTATGAACAATTTTTCTTCTCTGAAATATTATTGTAACTATGGATTATACATGTAATAAAAAAAGCAATACTTACCTTGAACCAACCTCCCAATACAAAACAAAATCCCTAGTCACCAACATTATATCCATCTCTAACTCTTAGTTAAGGCAAAACACTAAAACCCTGCTTCATAAGCGTCTCCCACCCCTTCAGCTCCTGCATTTACAAGCATGAATCACTAAAGCCGTTGGGCATCTAGCACTTGAAGACTTACTCCAGTTCAAAATTTATACCTCTTGCCTGAGAAAGACACACAGTGTCAAAAATGGATGAAGGGAGTGGAGGGCGACAATGAGTGTGGAAAGAGAGCCTAACTTGTTTTGATAATTAGGGATAAATCTAGAAGTTTAAACTTTCTATAGCCATAATATAAGAATCAGTAGCTGATGCTTATTAACCAACTACGTAAATATTTTAAGAGTAGAAAGTGATGACAAAGCACCTCTTTCTGGGCTGGGAAACTCAGAGCAAATTGTGTGGATTTTATGCCACTCCCATGGTAGGTGCTGAGATTTCCCCCTGCTTTTATCAAACACAGCAGATTTATTCAGCATGTTTAAACTGTTTATTATAATTATTATTTTTTGGCTGGAGGGATAGGGCAGAGTTGTGAATGGGGGAAATCTACTCAGAGGTAGTCAGTTTCTATTCTGGTGCAGCACACTGTAAGTCACCACTCCATTAGAACGGAGTCCGTAAACCTACAGTGACACCCCACAGCCAGGCAGGGAGGGACGTTGACAGGACTGCTGTCTGCATGTGCTGGTTGCTCCAGCTCACGTGTTTCAGAAAAGGCACTCCTGAGTCCACACATGATGAGCACTGTGGGCTGCATAAAGAAACTCTTGCCCATGTCCAGAAAGGCCTGTGGTGACACTACATGATTACAGCCTACCTGGAGGCCGCAGGCAGGCAGCCGATCTTACAGGTAACAAGTGGAAACGTGCTGCGAACCCATGCCCTCTGACGTGTCGGCAAAGCATGCCGAGACGTGGGCTGCTTCTGTGCCTGGAGCACTACTTGAAGAGCGGCAATTTTCAGAAAGCCCACGAGCGTCTCTGAGAAAAAGAGCATTCCCAAACACTTTGTGTGCGAGGAAGCCCTGGACTGTGACCCCAGTTTTGTGAACACCTCCACTCAGTGGCTCCTGATAAGGAGAAAACGACAGCGACATTCCGGACCCGCAGGGCTGCCAGCTCTGCTCTGCAGAGGGCGGACCACGCCGAGTTACGGCGCTGGGCCTGCAGGGCTCTCCAACATCTCGCAGGAACGCTTTTGTCACGCGGCTGTACACCAACATCATTCTCCTGCTCGCGAAGTCAAAATGCTGATGTTTGCATTAATTCTAAAAGGACATGTTCAGGCACTTGGGAAATTAAAGTTATTCGTTCAGAGTTCACAAACTGGTTAGCTGTCCATGGCTTTTTAAAAACGGGCTCTTGATGATTTTCAGAAATAGTAATTTGACCCCTTCCCCATCTCCAGAATATATCAATAAAACAATAATGTATTATTTCAATGACCTACAGGGGTCATACCCAACGGTTATATCTTACTCCTTGGTGTTAGAAGATAAAAACAGTAACTTCCCCAATGATGTAGAGCCAGGCTGCACAGCAGCTTCTTTACCGTCAATAAATCTATTTTCCAATTACGCAGGAAGACATGTTTGTCTTTGGCCCTGATTACATTAAAAATACCAGAAGTATCTTTCCCTTAATGTGCATTCTAGAAACATGACTCCCCAAGTGAGTATGATGCATTAATAACATCCCTTTAACTACTGTCTAATGATTTTTGCTGACATGTAATGGACTACTTTATGGCCGTTTTCAACCATCTGTCCTTCTTTCTTTCAATATGAACTTGCCAGAGATGTAATGAAATTTCTTGTGCTCTGTGCCATTACACACTTGTTAACACCAAACACAGCAATTAAACACACCAACACTCACACATGTTGTATATGGAGCTATGCTCTGGGCATTGTTTAGGAAACTGGAACCTTCTGTCTAAAAGCGTCTCTGAAGCTACTCCTTGAGCTGACCCAAGGTTTTAGCAGCACTTTTGGACATGCACCCAAGATGTGCAGGGTTACTGAGACATGAGGTCTAATTGGCCCTGGAACAAGAACAACTAGCAGCATTAAAGATGCTGTGCTTTAAGCATAATGTTTAAAACTGCAATCCCTTTTTATTACATTAAAAATAACTATATTAACACGTTTGAAATTCCACTAGTTATTAAAGAGCAATTATGAATACAGCAGTGATCAATAATACATCATGTCATATTTTAAGCCTTTTTTAATTTACAAATTTATTATTTACTGAGTGTCTATTAGAGGATAGTCACTTTCCATGGTCAATTTTTCTGCATGTAGGGATCATAAAAAAAAGGAAATTAATTTGATAAAGAAGTATATTTTATAGCAATGAAGCACCTTTCAAAACTTGCTTTTAGAGTTATGTTCAATAGGAAATTATCCTGGAGACAAGGAGCAGATTCCTGGCATCACCGACTACTGTGGCATGATCTGTGAAGTGATACTGGAAGCTACAGACTAAAGGGCCTGGAGCTTATTCCAAGGTCTGGGGTGAACTGGGGTCCAAGCAGGGAGGTCCTGGTGACCATTAATGTCACCTCTGGCCCCGAGCCCCAGGTTCTGTGAGAACTGTGACCCAGGACGCAAACTGGAGAAAGCTGCCTTCTCTCTTCAGTTACTTATTGTCAGATGTGATGTTTTCCACAGTATAATCTTTGGAAATATTCCTGGCTTCTCCTCTTCTTCTTTTTTTGTAAGTTAGGGTAAAGGAGGAATAAAGAGTCTCCCACTAGCAGCTCCCTGTGCTTAGATCTTATGATGCATCTGTATAGGGAGCTATGAAAGCTCTATAGAGCATTTAAATATCATCAAGATTTCACCTCCATTAAGAGAAAAGCCAATAATTACCCCTCCAGGGCATCAGCCACAGTACTGTACTAAGGAGAGCGTCACCTTAAAAATCAGTGATTGTGGTTAAAATGATAAATATATCCATCTGTCTACTCCTTGCTTTGCCCAGAGGTGATAATGAACAAATGTCCCAAGGGACATATATTGCTCAGGGAAATTTTCACAAAGACTCAAGTTTCTGAAACTTGAAAATGTTTCAAGTTTTCATTTTTCAAATCTGAAAAATGAAAATGAAGATCATTCAGTGTGCTTCATCCAGTTGGGTGTCACTGGGACATTTCTTCTCGGAAGGAGAGGGTTACTTACAAACTTAGTTAATGATGAGTTCAAGGAGGGTAGAAAATAAAATAAAAATAAAGCTTCAGCTTTGTTAAATTCTTTCTTGGTCTTCTATCAGCCTATAATTTTTGTTCTGTCTTTACAGTCATAGTTGGTAATTTTAAGGCCCCAAATGTTAAACTGAAGTGATTATACAAATATATATTTTCCTCCCTCTCTTTTAAATAGGTAACATGCTCAGGACAAGTTTAAATTCTAAAAAAAAAAAATTGAGACAAGTTGAGAATATAAAATGCAAGCCAATCCTTCTTCAATTTTTTACAGCTAATTATTAAAACTCTGCTTCTTAACTGACTGGGCTTGGAGACAGCATACACACAATTAATGAACTAAAATGTTGTAATTCACACGCTGATTACAGATGGAAGAAGAAGTCCCCTTACTGAGAACTGAGGCTGGGCGAGAGGCTTTGAGAATATTGAGGTAAGCAGTATTGAATGGAGATGCACTGGACTCCATTACGGAGAATCCTGTGGCTGTATGTGCGACAATCTTAACTGCCGCCTTGTTTTGAGTTTTGGATCTTTGGAGAGGGGCTCTGATCCAGTGCACAGATAACAGCACAAACCTGGACCCCTGGAGGATCTAGAAGTAAAAAATTATATGCCACCAGGATATTCTGGAAATACAGTGACTTCATTCCTATTTTCGGTTGGAACAGCTATCCCTTAAAATGGACCAAAGCTTTCCAGTAAGCCGCAGCTCCTTCCACTTGAATATTTTATGTTTTTTCGCCCTTCTCTTTCCTGACTGACCTAGTGATTTAAGTAGTAGGGTGTAGGTGAAGCTTCTAGGCCTTTCTGGAATGACTTGGGGGAAAAATGTAAGAGAATATAATTAGAATATAGTAAGATAATTATAATTTTTCTGAGGACTCCAGGAAACAGAGCTGTTGTAATACTGAGGAGTGGTATTTACAAAAAATTTTTATTTAAATCTTTTCAGTTACAGTTGACATACAATATTGTGTTAGTTTCAGGTGTGTAACATAGTGATTAGATATTTATACAACTTACAAAGTGATGATCCCTCACCCCAAGTCTAGTATCGGTCTGACACCACACATAGTTATAATATTATTGACTACACCCCCTATGCTGGGATTGTTTTACAATATGGCCACAAATTTTGTGACTCTCCTACCACTGAGAATTGGGGGAGGAGGGAGTCCTTTGTCCCCATCTCTGGAATCTGAGCCTGTGACTGCTTTGACTAATAGAATATGGCAGAAGCGATGCCATGCGACTCCCAGGCAAGGTCATAAAAGGTCATGCAGTGTGTCTTGTCTCACCCCCACCACTGCAGTGTTCCCAACTGAGGCTCACATCGTGGACCAGAGACAGGCCATTCCCTCTGTGTACCGTCAGGCAATTCCTGATCCATCCGTGAGTATAATAAAAATGGTGGTTGTTTTCCACTGTTAAGTTCTCTGGTGGTAGTGACAGGTCGTTGGAACAGGGCTTGTGGAATACTAAGAAAATACCTGAAATGGCTTTTTTATGCTATAAATGATACTGTCTGTTAGCCTCTGCTGGTTTCTAAGCCCTATCCAAAGTTTTCATATTGACAATTCAATAGTCTGCAGTCTTCCACTTCTCACAAGTCAATGGGAAGGAGGTTTTCATAGTTTTCACTGTTAAAGTAGTGTGGTTTATAAGTCCTTCTGGGCTGTTCTGTGCTCCAGGGCTAAAGCACCACAAGAAGTTTGCTAATGTTATGATCTGACAGATTTGCCTTTGAAAATGAAGTTTCCATCTTCATGTTGAAAAAAGAATAGTGTCAGCTGTTTACCTGTTTCATAGTGGTTTAAAGTTCTGGTGAGTATGAATGCCAGATTTCTAAAAGTGGGAAAATAGAATTTTATCTGTGTTGGCATGGAAGCAGAGGTATTACTTCTGAAACCTCCTGTTTTCCCAAGTTGCTCATTACATAATCACACAGGAGCAGTTTTGAACACCAGAATATGCTTCTTTGATGATCTAAATGAAATAGTTCCTAAGTACTGATTTTGCTTAGGGTTGTTGGTTCTTTGAAAATATCTCAAAGATCTCCTACTGTGTAAATGTCTTAAATGTGTGTGAAACATGAGAACAGCAGCATGAAGAAAAAAATGTGGAAAAGTGATACTACAATTGCATCATCTATAACTGAAGAACCATCAGATCTCTCATTTCTTTGTGTTCAAGACAGCTGTGCTCTTGACAGGTTTGACCACTACGAAATGTTTGTTTCAGCAGCAAAAGTCACACCTGATTTTAGAAATTTCTCAACTTAGCATTTCTCTGCTAGTTATTATATCTTCCTGCCTTAAATTGCACAGCTGATGTATTCTTAAGGATCTCAGAAAGATGTTTTCCGTGACAGTGACAGGAACAGTCATTACCTGACCAGGAAACACTGCCCATTCTTTAGGATGGCTTCTTTTAAAGCACCATCTGCCTCTTCATTCAGTGACATGCGAGATCACTGGTGCCAACCCGATTACCATCTGAGTGCAGGTTGCTTGTTTAATTTAGCTCCAGACTCAAACTCCCATGTTGGTCCTGCTCGGACACGTTTCTTTCCCTTCTGCTCTGGCTTGAGGAATACTTAAGTCTTTCCTTCTATCTTTCCAGCCACAGCTGTCACATGTGTCTTTATGAAACCGGTTATTTCATTCACTAGCAAAAGTGTGATAACTCTCCAGGTGATCTCCATTTCTGTGAACCTGTTCCTGTTCTAGTTGTTTGCTTAGTTCACTTTTGTTTTTGTTATTTTAGGTTTGGTTGTTGATAGTTGTGAGTTTGTTGTCACTTTACTGTTCATAGTTTTGATATACTTCTTTTTCCTAGATAAGTCCCTTTAACATTTCATATAATAAAGGCTTGGTGATGATGAACTCCTTTAACTTGACCTTATCTGGGAAGCACTTGATCTGCCCTCTCATTCTAAATGATAGCTTTGCTGGATAGAGTAATCTTGGATGTAGGTCATTGCCTTTCATGACTTCGAATACTTCTTTCTAGCCCCTTCTTGCCTGCAAGGTTTCTTTTGAAAAATCAGCTGATAGTCTTATGGGAACTTCTTTGTAGGTTACTGTCTCCCTTTCTCTTGCTGCTTTTAAGATTCTCTCCTTATCTTTAATCTTGGGTAATGTAACTATGATGTGTCTTGGTGTGTGCTTCCTTGGGTGCAACTTCTTTGGGACTCTCTAAGCTTCCTGGACTTCCTGGAAGTCTATTTCCTTTACCAGATTGGGGAAGTTTTCCTTTGTTAGTTTTTCAAATATGTTTTCAATATCTCCCTCTTCCTCTTCTCCTTCTGGCATTCCTATTATTCAGATATTGGAATGTTTAAAGTTGTCCTGGAGGTCCCTAAGCTTCATTTTTTTGAATTCTTATTTCTTCATTTTGTTCTGGCTGAATGTTTATTTGTCCCTTCTGCTCCAAACTGTTGATTTGAGTTCCGGTTTCCTTTCCTTCACTGTTGGTTCCCTGTATATTTTCCTTTATTTCACCTTTCATTGCCTTCATATGTCTTCTATTTTGTGACAATATTCAACCATTTCTGTGAGCATCCTGATTACCAGTGTTTTGAACTGTGTTAGCTGATAGGTTAGCTATCTCTTCATTGTTTAGTTGTATTTTTTCTGGAGCTTTGATCTGTTCTTTCATTTGGGCTATATTTTCTGGTCTGGGTAGGCCTGTTGGGTAGTAAGGGGTGGAGCCTTAAGTATTTGCCAGGGCGGGGCAACCTACTTCATTGTGTTGTGGCACTGTATGTGGGGGAGGGGTCCACAAGGGAACAATGCTGCTTGCTCATCTCTTGGCTGGCTTTAAGTCACTTCTGCCGCTACCCACAAGCAAACTGGGCCCTTCTGGTGCTGATTCCCCGGGTGGGTGGGTCTGTGTACGTTCTAGGACCTTGTGGGTCTCTCCAACAAACTCTCCTATGAGGCTAGAAATTTCTCCTGCCATCTCAACCCCCACAGGTTTTTTTGGTCAGAGTTTTTGAGGCTTTATTTCCCCACACTGAAACCCTGGTTAGAACAGTCTGTCTTGCTCCCCAGTTGTTCCTCCCAGTTTACCCACACACAAATGTGGGACCGCTGGCTCTGCCAGCCACTGCCTCGCCTGGTCTTCCAGCCTACGCCTTTCTTCGAGTCCTCTCCACCCAGCTGCCCGTCTCCGCCCCTCCTACAGGACTGGATGAATATTTCTTCTTTAACTTCTTGGTTGTTGGACTTCCATACAATTCGATTTTCTGGCACTTCTGGTTATTTTTTGTCTTTAAATTTGTTGTCCTTCTTTTGGTTGTGTGGGGAGGCAAAGTGTATCTATCTATGCCTCTATCTTGGCCGGAAGTCATATTTAAGTCCTTTACCCATTTTGAGTTTATTCTGGTGTATGGTGTAAGTCAGTGTTCTGGTTTCATTTTTTGTCTGTACCAGTCCAGTTCTTCCAACACCATCTATTCAAGAGACTGTTCTCCATTGTATGCTCGTGCTCCCTTTGTTAAATATTAATTGACTGTAGAGACATGGGTTTATTTCTGGGCTCTCTGTTTTGTTCCATTGATCTAGGTGTCTATTCTTGTGCCTGTACCAGACTGTCTTGATTACAGTGGCCTTGTATAGGTTAATATCAGGTATTGTGATCCCTCCAACTTTGTTTTTCTTTCTCAGGACTGCTAAGGCTACTTGAGGTCTTTATTTGGTTCCATATAAATTTTTGGATTATTTGTTCTAGGTCTGTGAAATATGCCATTGGTATTTTAATAGGAATTGCGTGGAATCTATAGATTGCTTTGGGTAGTATGGACATTTTAATGATGTTAATTGCTATGAATTCTTTTGGGTATCTATATACTCAGAAGTAAAATTGCTTGATCATATGGTAACTTTATGTTTAATATTTTTGGGGAAAATCCATACAAGTTGTATTTTAATATATCTTGCCCCATGAGGCTTATGATACATTTTTGGCTATGGCTCTGCTTACCATTACTTACTTACTGTGCTTAATCACAGGAATGTGACTCTGTCAGATGGAGTCTTATTATACCAGCCACACAGGCCAATCAATTTCCTTTACTTCTAGCCACAGTTTCTCAGGTAGAGACAAACAAGCTAAGTCTCAACACAAAACTATAAATGATGATTCAGTAAATAGATGTGCTTTCTGGGCTAATCTGAGAACACTAGCATCTTCCAGAAGATGGCTACTGAGAAAATCTGAAGAGCCTATATTCCCTAGAGGTCTCTACAAAACCTCTGGATTCTTCTGAAATTTACACCACTTGCTTACTCCACCTTCTGCAGGGTTGCTGTGTATGGCAGCATACACCGTGGGCTGATCTTTTCCCCAAACTTGTAGCTGTTGCCTACTGATGTCCTTCCTTTGATGATTTCACTGCTTAGCTCAGTTCCCCTGTCCACTCATTCCCATGCCAGCATTTTTAGGCTTTTCAACATCTATGCCACTAACCTTGCAAACATCCTCGCTTATACACATCATCCTCAAATCTAATGATTCTCATTCCCTCCCTAATGTCATCTACCCTTATGTTGCAGCATGAATCTCACTGACACATCTGAGCTCAGACCTTCACTGAATCTCCCATATACCTGCTTTCCTCAGTCTGTCATTCCCCAGCCTGCTCTTCCTCTTTGATGTGTCCTCCAGTTGATTGGTCCCTCCCAGCTTGGGCCTGGGGACTGGTCATTGCAGTGATGCTTACCTTGGTAACCCTGACTCACCAGACTTCTGCTGTATTCTCCCTGCCAATCTCAGCCTGGGGAAGACTGAACCAAACTCTCTCCCTATCTGCTCCTGAAAATTGCAAAACAGGACTTACTGGTCTTGCTGATGCGACTTTAACTTTGTCATCGCTATGGCACAGTTATCCTTGTTCCCAGTCTTAATGGACTCCCATCACTTTCTCTAAATCTACAGTAACCAGCTCTTCACTTTTCTCTCCCCAAGAAATACATATCAATCTTACAACCCAAACTTTATATGAAGAGTTTTGCTCTTTTTATTTTTTGAAAGAATTGGGACCAGGTAAAAGTTCATGAATGTTCTTAAAAAGATTTTATTTATTTATTTATTTTTAGAGAGAGGGGAAAGGAAGGAGAGAAACATCTGATGCGTGAGAGATACATCCATTGGTTGCCTCTCACATGTCCCCAACGGGGGACCTGGCTTGCAACCCAGACATGTGCCCTGACTGGGAATCCAACTGGCAACCCTTTGGTTCACAGGCCAGCGCTCAATCCATTGAGCCACACCAGCCACAGCTGCATAAATTTTCATGTCAAAAAACCCCACAAAGGCATAAAAAATTGTTGATAGGTTTGATTACATATTTACAAGATTTATATAGCCCAAAACACAAACCAGGTTGAAAGATGGATGACAAATTAGGAAGAAGAAAATGTGAGGTTCTTCAATTTCTCCTTCTTTGCCTCAGAATTATCCTACCTGTCTTTTTTTACCTATTCTATTCTCCTTCCCATCTTGAACAGTATTTAAGACTCCTCTAAGAAAACACACTTTCCCCTGGTTGCTCAGGTATCTTGCTCCATTAAGTTTTTTCTATTCTTTATTGTGTTATTGATGACTTCTTCTTCCTCTTAGTCAATAAACACAACAAAATCTTTACATCCTTAAAAAAGCCAAGAAAACCTGGCCAGACCCTTCTACCCATTTCCCAGATTCTCAAATGGTTGTTCTCTTCTCTCCTACTCTTTGCTACCAGGCTTCTCTTCCACATTTCATGCCTCTGCCTCTGGGCCATTAGATCATTCTGTGCATGCTACTCTCTCCAAATGAAGCTGCTCTCGGAATTACAAATGTTCCTGACTGCCTCTCTCCAGAAGGCTTCCTGCTGAGGCTCCGGAAATAATGGACACAGGGCAACATTGTGCCTTAAAACTCCTTTGAGTGCTCTTTGTGGCCCTTTTTCTCTGCCCGCTCCCTCTAGGCAGCACAGCCCAGTCTCAAGGTTTCACCTCTTTTCAGCTGATTTCCAAACTTGGGTTTCCTGCTCTAGCTGGCTTCCGAGCTCTACGCCTACATTTCCAGCTGCTGGCTGGCTTAGCTGGTTGTAATGCTGACATCTTAGACTTGGTGTGTCTTCAGGAGAACATTTCCTTTCTTCATATGGGTCCTCTTTGCTCCCTATCGCTAATGGCATTTCCATTGATTAGAGCAACACACACACAGATACACACAGCCACACACACATACAAAGTTGCACTGATGTAAAAGGTGAACTTTATCCATAAAAAGGCCGCTCAGATTGGTGAGTAGGGTACTGACCAGGAATCAGGTAGGATCTATTCCAGCCTGATAAACACAGCTATTCTTGTTCTTTGCCATTAAAACTAAGTCAGGTATTAATTAATGTGACATTTCTGAAACCCTAGGATGCTGTGTAGACATAATGAATACCTGAATTAAACGAGGAGTGCTGATATTTTAGGCTGAAATGTAAGTACAGTCATTGGTTTTGTAATGACTACTTTCAATTTTTAGCTACTCTTTGAGGTGTTTGTGAAGTTTAAAGGAAGCACTATATTAGATCAGTGACTGGTCTTTAAATTGGTTAAGGAAATACAGTTTAGCTTCTGTTCAATGCCTAAATGTTTAGCAAAGATCCATTTCAAAGTTTCAATCATTGAAATGTAAGAGTAATACATAGATCATTAAACTGAGAACAAACTTACCATGGCCATAAGCTCCCTGGATATTACGAGGCAGTGGACACTTGAGAGGTATGCCAGACACGTCTGCTCAGTGGTCTGGAGCCGTGGCTACAGTGAGGAAGCCGAGGTGCTCAGAACTAGGAGCCTGAGCACGTATATTTTAAAGAGGTGGTTCCGAGGTATGACCTAGTCAAGAACCATTGTTCAGATTCTGCTTTTAACCAGTGTGGTAAAGTAGAGTAACCAGTGTGGCCATGTAACACTTTGATTACTAGTGGAGCCTCATTTGTTTGACGATCAATGGACATTGTATATTTAGTTGAAATGCACCAATTTCCAAGGAAGCCATAACGTAAGAGTAGAGAATACTTTGTTACAGAGATTTTTATTGTACAAAGATTGAGTCTGCACGTTTGTTTTATTTTTATAATCTAGCAGTTGCCATATACAGTTGCTGAGACTGTAATGAAAGCATAAATCTTAGATTCTAAGTGCAAATACCTGGCACACACATTATTTTATTACTAAAGGCTTCTCTTCCTCTCTGCCTCTCTTCCCCTAATTTAGTCTCCATGTGGAGAATTGTTAACCTATAGCTAATGTGCCTTTATTTAGAAAGGCATTAGGAGTCAGGTCTGTTGCTGGCTAATCCAGAGCTTATGGGTAAATGGCTACAGGAAAGAAAATAAAACGTGCTGCTGTGTAATACCTGCCCTTTCCCATGATGTGTAAAGGAAAGGCTCCCTGTGCTTTCTGCCCTGTGTGGCATTGTCCATCTGCTGCTGGGGCAGTAATCTTAACTACGTAACCGGGAGTCTGCAGCTTTGAGTGGCAGGCATCATTCCTTGTTAATCTTAGTCAGTGAGACCTGGTTATATGATGTCTGGCACATAAGAAACACAATAAATGGTAGGTACTACTACTATTACTATTCTTGTTCTGATTATATTTGGGGCCATTATTTAGTGAAGCAAAGGTTTTCCATCCAAAGGAATCATACACGTAGCAACACAATTCTAAGAGATTCCACCTGTTAAAACATTTCTGGAAAATACAGAGTAATTCTGCTTAGCCTATACAGTCTCCTGTTCTGAGTTTCACATCAGACCTCATTTCTCTCTACTCCCCTCTATTCCCCCTTCAGACCCACTAAATCAAGTATGTGGTACAGAAGTGGTCATTTTTCATCTTTAGGCTGTGTAACTAAAAATACACAAAATAGGCAGGAAAAAAGAATTTGACAACTCAATAAGAAAGCCTGGATCTTATTTAAGGACCTGCTTGAGTTGTTAAGATTAATAAGAATCAAAAGTCTTATTTTCTTTTCTTGTGTATCAAAAGCTTTTATGGAAGAGATTAAGACTATTCCATTTTCTTGTCTTCAGACTTGCCTGCACTGAAGACAAATGGTTTTCCATCTATGTTCTTATATGCCCACATTGTAGGCGCTGTGCATTAAAGTTAACGAATTCCAAAAATCTAAAGCATGATACAAATGGTCAGTGGCATAAAATTTCATAATAAATGGATTCAAAATTATTAACTGGATATTCCTCCCTTCTTCAAAAGAGATGTTTCTTTAAAAGAAAAAAAATTATACTTTTCTTTTTTCTCTTTAAAAGGCAGTAGGTATTAAATAACCTGGTGTTCACACTTCTATTAAGGTTTGATATTACTCTGTGGAGTTGTTAAAAATTCTATGAAAACAAAAATGAATTGCTTATATTTTATAAAGAGCAACCTTATTAACATTTTAATAAACTAATTTAAGCCATCTGGTGTTTAGAAAATGGATCTGGTTCTCCAAAGAAAATAAACAAGATATAAATAACTCTTGAGTTCATGGGATAATTTTTTTGTGCTTTTTTTTTAAAGGAAAAGGAGTCCCTTTTGATCATATACCCTGCATTCTAAAATACTGAAATACACTCATTCATTCATTCATTCATTCACCCATCAAATCCCGGTGAGCTCCTCCTGCAGGTCAGGCACTATTCTAGGTTCTAGAGTTAAAGAGAGCGATAAGTAAACAGACGATCTGTGCAGAGATCAGCAGGAGAACAGGGAGCTGAGAGTAAGAAAGTCGCACTTTCAGTTAAACCTTGAAGGGCCCCTCCCTCAGGATAAAGCCCAGGTATGGGGTGCAAGGTCCCACAGGTCTCTGGCTCCTGCTTGTCTTTGAAGCTTATCTCTACAAGCCCTGCTTCTCATCACTAGTGCCCTTGCCTTCACTTGGCTAACTCCTGCTTGCTCCTTGGCTAGTGCTTCTGGAAACGTTATGTCAAACTGCCCCTTCCTCCTCACCTCCCATCTTAAGAGCTGAGTCTGTGTCTTAACATCACTGAATTCCCAATGCCTGGGTGAAAGTGTGGCACAAAGGATAAATACTTGTTCAATGAATGAGTGACTGAGAAAAGGAATGAGGAAAGCTGTGTGTGTGTGTGTGTGTGTGTGTGTGTGTGTGTGTGACTAAACAATGGCTGAATGCCTGTAAGGCAGGCAGGGATGGAAAGCTGACTGAGTCAGAGGTGGCTGGGTGGAGGGAAAGAGCAGACATTTAAAATGGTTGTGAAGGGGGTTTTCTCAGGAAGACATAGACTGCCTTTCTGATAGAGTCTAAGCTTCTGTACACATACCAATAGACACTGGGGAGAGATGGGTTTTGGTCTCAAGTATCTCTGGGTTGAAGTAAAAAGTGAATACAAGCACACACCTAGTTTGTCAGAGATGAGCTACATAAAGTCTACAGTACAATACCTGAGACAAAGCAGGCCCTTGATAAAGCAAAACAGTACCATCCAGTTTCTGCCCATGAGAAACCCAGGGTCTAGTAGGAGAAACAGACCCACATGGAGGCTGACACACAGATGGTACTTAGCTTCCTAAGGATCACATGGCTGGTAAGTCGCAGGGCTGAGATCTAAATGAAGGCTCATCTGGTTTCCCTATCTGTGCTCAGGTGAGATGGAATGACTGGAGACAGACTTGAGAGCCGTCAAGGGAACAGACGTGTCATGGTGGTAGATGTAATCTCAGGGACAGTGGCTCCTGATGGAACCTGCAGGCATGCCTGTTTTAGAAGGACGGAAGAGGAGGGTCAGCAAAGGAACAGGACTGGCAGGAGGGGCAGGCAGGAGTGAGGAGTAAGACACCAACAGCTCAGTGGTTCTCTAGGAGTGGGACCAGTCAGAGCATTTAGATAAGATGCCTAATTGGACAAGGACACACGTGTTGTTGATGGCAATCAGGAACCTATTACCTTAGCAAGAGCTGTTTCAGTACAGCTGGGATACAGGAGGCATGGAAGTGGAGCTCGTGATTGTAAGTGACCCTGCAGAAATGAAAGGGAAAAGAAGCTGATCAGGAGCTGGATCTGGAAGCAAAGAAGCTGAAATATTTCTGGCTGTGGGAGCAGTGAGTGTGCTCTAAGGAGAATTCAGTGGAGCTGGTGGAGAGGGAGAATATGAGGGGCTAGGAGAGCAGATGACTGAAGGAAGCAGGACCAGCCGGGTTCCACAGGAGGCAACAGGTAAGAGTTCATCAAGAGCAAAGCAGAACCAGTCATTTTGGTAAAAATGATGGGGGCTTCTTTATGAGGTAGAATGGAGGAGAATGAAGATTTTCTGCACTGGTAAGTTTGATTAAGACAAAAATGTCTACTTATTAAATGAACGGTACTGGACCACTAGTTATCATTTTAGAAAAAGTTAAGCTGAACCCCTACCTCCATTCTTATACCAAAATAATTCTAAATACATCAAAAATTAAACCTGAAAGTATTTATGACAGCACTAGAAGAAAAAACAAGAAAATTTTGGTAATCTTGGAGTGGGAATTTAGCAGGATGCAAAATTCAAAGGCAATAAAGTAAAATGTAATTATATAAAATTATAATATTCCATATGAAAAAACAGTAAACAATGCCAAAAGATAAATGACAAATGGGGAAAAATATACTTGTGATAAGTAAGACAAGAAACAATGAGACAGTAAATAAATACAGAAAAGAAATAGGAGTGCCTGGGAGGCTTCTGGCCAAGATGGAGGCATAGGTAGAAATGCTTCACTTCCTCGCACAACCAAAAGAAGGATAACAACCAATTTAAAAACAAAAACCCAAAGCTTCCGGAAACTTGAACTGTGTGGAACTCCAACAACCAAGGAATTAAAGAAACATTCATCCACACTGGTAGGAGGGGCAGAGATGGGCAGTTGGGGTGGAGAGGACCAAGCCAGTGGCTGGCAGACTGAAGCAGGTGAGGTGGTGGCTGGCAGCCCAGGATTTCGCATTTGTGTGCGGATAAGCCGGGAAGAACAACTAGGGAGCAAGACAGACTGGGGAACCCAGGGTTCCAGTGTGGGAAACTAAAGCCTCAAAACCTCTGGTTGAAAAAAACCTGTGGGGATTGTAGGAGCAGGAAAAAGTCCCGGTCTCACAGCCGAGTCCATTAGAGGGGCCCATAGGATCCTAGAATGTACACAAGCCAACCCACTCAGGAATCAGCACCTGAAAGGGCCCAATCTGCTTGTGGGTAGAGGGGGAAGTGACTGAAAGTGGGGCAAGAGCCAAGCAACTGTCACTGTTCCCTCTCTGAGCCCTCCCCCAAACACAGTGCCACAATGCAGCAAAGTGCGTTGCCCCTTACAATGTAAACAGGTATGTTGAGACAAAGATATATGGCCCAAATGAAAGAACAGATCAAAGCTCTAGAAAATAAGTAAGCGGCAAAGAGATAGCCAACCTATCAGATACAGAGTTCAAAACACTGGTAATTAGGATGCTCACAGAAATGATTGAGTATGGTTGCAAAATAGAGGAAGAAGTGAAGGCTATGAAAAGTGAAATAAAGGAAAATATACAGGGAACCAACTGAAGGGAAGGAAATCAGGACTCAAATCAATGGTTTGGAGCAGAAGGAAGAAATGAACATTCAATCAGAACAGAATGAAAACAAGAATTCAAAAAAATGAGGGGAGGCTTAGGAACCTCTGGGACAACTTTAAATGTTCCAACATCTGAGTCATGGGGTGCCAGAAGGAGAAGAGGAAGAGCAAGAAATTGAAAAATTATTTGAAAAAAGTAATAAAGGAGAACTTCCCCAATCTGGCAAAGGAAATAGACATGCAAGTCCAGGAAGCTCAGAGAGTTTCAAAGAAGTTGGATCCAAGGAGAAACTCACCAAGACACATCATAATTAAGTTACCCAAGATTAAAGATAAGGAGAGAATCTTAAAAGCAGCAAAAGGAGACAGTTACCTACAAAGGAGTTCCCATAAGACTGTCAGCTGATTTCTCAAAAGAAACCTTATAGGCAAGAAGGTGCTGGAAAAAAGTATTCAAGGTCATGAAAAGCAAGGACCCACAATCTAGATGACTCTATCCAGCAAAGATATCATTTAGAATGGAAGGTCAGACAAAGTGCTTCCAGACAAGGTCAAGTTAAAGGAGTTCATCATCACCAAGCCCTTATTAAAGGGAAATGTTAAAGGGACTTATCTAAGAAAAAGAAGAAGATCAAAACTATGAACAGTAAAATGACAATAAACTCACAACTATGAACAACTGAACCCAAAACAAAAACAAACAATAAAAAATTAAAAAAAAAGAAGAGAAACACAAAAGGTTAATATACATAAATCATCTTTAACTTGACCCACAACTGAAGACATATCACAATTTACAAATTGGATTGATAAGAGATGTAAACATTTAACACTCTCAGGGCTGAACAGTGAGGGTGAAGACAGAATTGCTGGGGTAGTAAACTGCTGGGCAATGTGGTAACACGGGCCTACATATTCAGTGCCCATGCCCTTGACTCAGCTCTTTTACCTCTAGGCCTTAGCCTACACAAAGACACAGGTGCAGGATGTCTCTACTGCACAGCTCATAATAACAAGAAGCTGAGATCAATGTAAATCTAGGCGTTTTCATTAGAGTACCACTGTGTTCAACAATTTTTTAAATAAGAAAAGTTGATCTGACACAAAGAATGTTTTACCTGGGACAGAAAAGTAGACTGATATTGGTATCTTCGCCTAGTAGGTAGAAGCAAAGAGAATTTACATAACTTTTCTAAGGTCCTTCATAGACTTAATGGCAGAACCAGAACAGAGTTCAGTCTTCCGAACTCAGATTTCACACAGAGGGATTACACTCTACCTCACTTTAATTTTTTATAGGATTTTCCTGGAATTACTTTGGAATAATAAAGTATTACACTAAGCACCCAGAGCAGATAGTACTGGAGTCACAGTAAATTCCTTAAGAGACTCAAAGTAATTGATTTCCTTGAGCTCCTCTTCTTTTTTTAACAGTTTGGCTTAAATTGAGAATGCTCAGCATTTTTAAATAGTTATGACTTCTAAATGCTCTCCTTCTATGTAGATGTATTTTAGCACAATGTAACTCTGCTTAGGAGAAATCCCTTTAGAAGAAAATTTATTTGGTATTCTTTAGTAGCACCACTTCTGAACTATATTAATGAGCAGTGAATTCTGAATGTGATGGCTCTAATGGGTTTTGACATCGAAAATTTAATAGAATGTTATTTATTTTATTAAAATCACCTCCCCTGAAATATAGATATGCAAATACACACACATATACACGTGCACAGTATGATAACTTGACCATGTCTCATGTGACTTAAAACATCTAATTCCAGAAAACATTATTTTAGGTCAGTCATCTTCCTCTGACATATTTGGAAGCTTTTTCTTGGGCCAGACTTTCCTGTGACAATAATGCAGTTAGAAACCTCTGTGCCATGTCTCAGTGGTCCAAAAATGAAGACTTGGAGGAAATGATGCAGACACTGTAAATTAAAATTCCTATGTTTTAGTGGCAAGATGGAAGGTCAGCTGTTAAGTGAGCTCAAAAGCCCAATCTTCTCCTCAGTAAAGGCTCCTGAGAATTCAATGGCATTATGTTCAGTCCCAGGAAAAATAAAGATTAAAAAAGATCTGGGTTGCAATTCCCACAGTGGGGATGTTTCTCAGTTGGAGTCCCAAGAGTCAAAATCTAAAATCTTAAATGAGACAGATGTATCAGTGCTGTGGATTGATCGGTCTAAAATTTTAAAGTCAGTTTTCCTAATTTTAAGCAAGTTAAATTAGAACACCTGAGCTGACGTAACTCTGGTTAGGGAAAATTCAAACCCCAAGTGCCGTTCTAGAGAAAAAACTGCCATAGCCGACCTGGACTAGCACTTTGGTTTCGGAGCACAAGCATGTGAGCTATCACTTACGAGGTGAAGCCGCCACTGTGTACTGAGGATTCCAAGAGAAGCGGCTGGAACTGATTATGGATATAAAAGATTCCAACTCTACTGAGAAATGAAAATCTGAAATGCTATCATAAATATTTCTGATCAACAAATCCTGGGAAAGCGTCTCACAGTCCCACAGCTACCGGCAGACCTTGCACTTCACTCCACTGTGCTTCATTGCTATTGCGTTTTCATGAACATCAAGGCGAGACCCGCCACTGGAAAAAAGATTAAGACTTGCTTAAAGCTCAGATGATGATTAGTAAGTTTTATTAATAAAGTATTTTTAAATTAAGGGGTGTACATTTTTACACATGACGCTATTGCATACTTTATAGACTACAGTATGGTGTAAAGATAAATTTATGTTCTGTGAAATCAAAAAGTTTATGTGACTTGCTTTGTTGCACTGGTCTGACACTGCACCAGGATTCTCAGGTCTGCACCTACTTACTAGAATTAAAGGTAGTGTCTGAATCTGTAGAATGGTAGTGGCTGAGATGGGGTTTGTTGGGAGCAGAGTGGCTTCAGGTCCACGCTCTTACCTACTCTACAACACTGCCTCTCGCCAGGTCAGAGGACTGACTCCACTTCCGCCGTCTGCATGCACAGAAGACAATGTCTGACCCTCCTGCCTGTGATGGTCTTCCAGCTACAGGTGGACAGACCTCCTGGGTCTTTCACATTTACCTCCTTTTAAAAAAAGCCAAAATGTTCTAAAGCCTTCAACTACTTAACAGATGATGTGGACCCAGTCCTTTGACACCTGGGTCTCACTCTTGTTTGGGTTTGGTCAAGTTTGTCCCTGAAAGGCAGAGTCTAGCCATGGACTCCAGCAGCCCTGGGTTTGAGTCCCAGGCTTGCAAAGTCTGACTGACTCTGGGCAAGTAACTCAGCTCACAAAACCTCAGTTTCCTTTTCTGCGAAAATGAGTTGAGAACAGTTCCTTCTTTAAGAGTTCTCACTGTCTTCCCACCCAAATTTCTCCTCAGGAAGAGCCTTGGTGCAGCACCTCACTCTCCGGGGAGAAGCACTAGCATTTGTGTGGGTGGTGACACTGAACTTTATGGGAAGGCATGGCACTGGCTTGGGAGATGGCTTTCTTTTATCTTCATTGGAATGATTTGACTCTAATTTAGTTTTATATGGTGAAACTGACTCAATTCTTTGTCTTTTGCTGGACATTTCCCCCTTTCTCATAGGAGAACCCTCACAACAACAATTTATAGTACATCAAAATATTGATAGAAATCTTAAGCCCTAATGTCTGAAGATACCTGTGGGTATGATTTATTATAGAAGTTCCTGTGTTTTAACTTAGCAATTAGGAAACATTGATAAATGCAAACACATTATTGATGTCCATTAAGAAAGCAGAAGACTGATGAGCCCCTCACAGTGCTTTGACACGGGCAGTTAGAGAGTAATGCTCATCAATACACATCTAACCTCTATAAATGCCGAGGGAAATTAGGCTGCTAGGAAACAAAGGGTGCTTTCACATTAAAGTAAGATTATTTAAACAGATAAGCATCTAGTCAACAGCAATGTCTAACAGAATATCAAGTAAATTGCTACAGAAAAAAACCAGAATGCTTACTAGTGCCTTGTGGTAAGATAAACAAGGAAAGTATTCAAGAAGAGACAAAGAACATGACATGCTGACTTGGCTAAAGGGTGGTCCAAGTGCCTGAGTTGGTTGGACCTGATTATACAGTATAAACGAAGAATGCACACTAAGCCAGAGTCTTAATAAAATGGCAGTTTTTAGGGTAGTATCTTAGAATATATTTTTGCAAGTGTGGTACTGGCCTCCTCCCACAACCACATAAAAAATACAGCTAAACTAAAGGACAACCATCATTCAAAACTGCCTGAAATCTAGCAGACCAGAAGTCCTACAACTAAGGATTTAAAGAAGAAGCCACATCGAGACTGGTAGGAGGGGCAGAAATGTGGAACAGGCTAGTCCCATATGGCAGATGAAAATTAGGAGAGACATCTCAGTTGCTGTGGAGGTGCCCCTGCAAAGTAGGCATCCCAGCCTCACACCAGGGCTCCCAGCCCAGGGTTCCCGTGCTGGGAAAAGAAGTCCCCATAACTTCTGGCTGTAAAAACTAGTAGGGATTGTGGTGAAGGGAAACAGAGGGCTTCAGGAGTCCCAGGCAGTTCCTCTTAAAAGGCCCATGCATGAATTTACTCAGACTCAATCCCTCTGAGCTCCAGTGCTGGGGCAGCAGTTAGAAAGGCTCCAGGGACATACAGGGAGAAACTGAAGTATCTGGCATCAGGGCAAGAGCTGGAGGGGCAACTTTCTCCCAGACCAAAGTGCTGGCAGAGGCCATTGCTCCTTTCCTAGCCTTCCCCCCACAGAGCTGGCAGGCAGGTGCCATATCTGAGACTCCATCAACCTGTTTTAACACTGTTTGCCCCACACTGTTGATTCCCTGAGCACCCATCAACTTGCATCCCCACTCAAGCTGTTTTCAGTGGCTTTTCCATACAAATGGCCTGTCTTAGCTCATGCTTCACTTTCCTAAAATCTCTCAAAGAAGCAGCATCTGGCCTCAGCGTGCCCTGTGCCTATTGCTAAGTGGTCCCAGACCTGGCACTAGCAGCAGCCGGCCTTAGTTAACAGCTAGGCCTCTCCTGGGCACCAAGCCCAGGATAAGTAGCAGCCATCTATAGGCTGCTTTGTAGCTCATGCCAGAAGGCCTCGGGTAGAGCACAGGTGGTGGCTGATCTTGGCCTGCACCTCCTGGAAGGCTCCAGAGCCAGCGCACCCAATGGATGGCTTCAGACTATGTCAAAGCACCACCCAATCACCTCCACAAGCAATACACTTAAGGGTAGACTCAGCATGCACCAGAGCCCTGCTGAAGTAAGTCTTACCCTGTGGGGCAGGCCCCTGCACAGCTGATCCTCCGTGGTGGTTGCAGCCAGTCCTTGCAGCTGATAGGTCTTGGGGTAAATCCCTCCTACTGATGTGCCAGCAGTAATCAAGGCTCAACTACAAGAGGAGGGTGTACTCAGCTCACATAGGAGGGGGGTGCACCTGCAGTGCCCAGCTCAGGTGAATAGAGAGGCTGCACCACTGGACTCTACAGGACACCTGATACACTAGCACACTCTACCAAGCCCAGGAGATGTAGCAGCTCTACCTAATACACAGAAACAAACACAGGAGGGCTGCCAAAATGAGGAGATAAAGAAGCATGAAAGAACAGAACAAAACTCCGGAAAAAGAACTAAACAAAATGGAGACAAGCAGAGTTCAAAACACTGGTTATAAGGATGTTCTATGAGTGCAGGGGAAGAATAGATGAACTTAGATAGAGCTTCAACAGCATAAAAAGGACATGGAAACCATAAAAAAGAACCAGTGAGAACTAAAGGATACACTAACTAAAATGAAGAATAATTTAGAGGGAATCAATAATAGAGTAGATGAAGCTGAAAATCAAAACACTGATTTGGAATATGAGAAGCAAAAAGCACCCAATCAGAACAGCAAAAAGAAAAAAGAATAAAAGAAATGAGGGCAGTGCAAGGAGCCTCTGGGAAAATTTCAAGCTAACCAACATTTGCATCATGGGAGTGTGGGAAGGTATTTTAAAAATCTGACAGAAAGCTTCCCTAACCCACCGAAGGAAATAGACATACAAATCCAGGAAGCATGGAGTCCCAAACAAGATGAATTCAAGGAGGCCCACACCAGGACACATCATAATTAAAATGCAAAAGGTTAAAGACAAAGAGGATCTTAAAAGCAGCAAGAGAAAAGCAGTTAGTTACCTATAAGGGAGATCCCATAAGACTGTCAGCACATTTTTCAATAGAAACTTTGTAGGCCAGAAGAGATTTGCAAGAAATATTGAAAGTGATGAAAAGCAAGGTCCTACAACCAAGATTACTGTACCCAGCAAAGCTATCATTTAGGATCAAAGGACATGTACAGTGCTTCCCAGACAAGAACAAGCTAAAGGAGTTTATCACCACTGTGTGAGTGTTGCATGAAATGTTAAAGGGTCTTCTTTAAGAAGAAGAGGGAGAAGAGGAAGAGGAAGAGGAAGAAGAAGAAGAAGAGAAAAAAAGAAAAAATATGAAGAATAAAATGGCCATGAATACATATTTATCATCAATTGAATCTATAAAATAAAATGAACAAACAGAACAGAAACAGACTCACAGATACAGAGAACATTTTGCGGGTGGCCAGATGGGAGGAGGGGTTGGAGGATGGCCTGAATAAGTGAAGGGATTAAGAAGTACAATTGGTTGTTACAGAGAAGTCATGGGATCTAAAGTCAATAATATTGTAATAACTGTGTATGGTGTCAGATAGGTATGATTTATCAGATGATAACTTTGTAAGTAACATAATGTCTAATCACTGGGTTGCACACCTGAAACTAACATAATATTGTATGTCAACTGTATGACAACTGTTGTTGTCAACAATTGAAAAAAATAATTAAAAAAGAATATATTTTAATATTCCTAGGTACCCTATTTTGGAGGACCTAAAGGGAGTCTTAGATGTATTTTGAATGGATGGTGTGAACAATCAAGGCTTTGTTCTCTATGTGTAGAGGACAGGGTGGATTTGAGCCTGGGTTACTAAGAGTAGAGGCATTGGGAATCTGTGAAGAAAAATTGCTTTAAAAGGAAGGAAAGATAACTAAGTTTTGGTTATGACGGGGTTAAGTGTTGGTAAAACACCCAAGTGCAAATATCTAATGGACATAGAGGCCAACAGTTCACATGAAAAGAGAGGACCAGAGATGACTTTTCAAGGGATAAATTATATTAGATCTGTAAAGAAGAAAAAAACTGAATGCCTTAGTGATAATGAGGTCTATGCTTTAGCAATCGCAGCTGAATTTTTGCAAGGAAGAAACTAGAGTTAAAAAAAAAGTCAACTAATAGCTATTGTATGAAAGAACTCTATGAGGCACTGTGAATGGCCAAGTACATTACCTTTGTCCACCTGGAGAGCTATTTCTTTTCTGTCAATGCTCAGGCAGGGTCACACAGAACAATGAAAGAAAGGGACTCTCATCAAGAGCTTCAGATCATCTGAATCAACCCCCGGCCACCCAAGTCACATTGCCAAACCACATCCATCTCTTACAAGCACTATACAATCATCAAGGGCTTAAACTGGTTCTCATTCTACAGAGAATGGAGTTTAGATACAGAGAAGGACCAGTATGAAGCTTGTGTGGACAAAATAGATACAAATTCTAAAAAATCTTCATTTTCCTTACAGCAATTAGGTCAAAGTTTGCCTTCTGGTATAAATCTGGTTGTTTTTATGTACAAAAGGTGTATACTGTACCACTTCCCTATACTGCTATGGCTATAGTCAAAACAACATATAATAATGAGTGTTTGCAAATACGTGGCAAAATTAGAGCTTTTATACACTGCTGATGATAATGTACAATTGAGCCACCACTTTAGAAAACAATCTGGTAGTTCCTAGAACAGTTAAATATAGAGTTACCATATGACCCAGTAATCCACTCTTAGGTATATGCCCAAGAGAAATGAAAATATATGCTCACACAAAAATTTGTACATGAATGTTCACAGTATTATTCACAATAGCAAAAAAGTAGAAACAACCCAAATGTTCATCAACTAATTAATGGATAAATGAAATGTGGTATGTTCATACAATGAAATGTTATTTGACGTCAAAAAGAATGAAGTCTCAATACGTACTATAACATGGGTGAACCTTGCAAATATCGTGGTAAGTGAGAAAAGCCAGTCACAAATACAAATTCTATTTATGTGAAATGTCCAGAACAGGTAAATCCATACAGACAGAAAGTAGTTTGGTGGTTGTCAAGGGCTAGGGGAGAGTGGACTGGGGGTAAGCGAGGCCACTGCTAATGGGTATGGTGCTTCTTTTCTGGGTGATGAGGTTCTAAAATGATTGCAGTTGTAGAACTCTGTGAATTTACTGAAAGCCACTAAGCTGTACACTTTCACTGGATGACTTTTGTGGCATGTGAATTACATCTCGATAAAGCTGTTAAAGAAAAACGGCATACACTGAAAGTTCCAGCAAGTTGAGAAAGACATGTTCTAGTAAAATCTACACAGTAGTGACCTTCACTCGGAAAGAACAGATCAGACTGCTAGACTGAAACCGTCTCAGTTTCATCAATGGGCGGAGCCTTGAGGGGCTCTGGAGTTGAGAAAAATCAGACCAGATTTCCAGACAACTGCTTAAGAAAAATTTGATGCTTTATCCCTGGCTCAATTTAAGCCCTAATAGCCAGTTCCTCTGCGTGCTAGAACATTTGGCCCAGTGATGAGTATTTGTCACTGGGCCAACTCCCAAAAGCTGTTGCCCTGGTCTCCTAGCTGCTCCCAAGTGATCTGAGAGTAGATGTTGAGGACAACCAGTCCAGGGCAAACAGACCAAAGTGAGAGCACGCTCCTATCAACTCTCTTGAATGGCTGAACACATTTTACAAGTATTTTTCTTGGTTTACAGCTATATTAGTCTTCTTTTCTTTCCATATATTGGCCCTAAAAGGAGAGAAGGTGTGTGACTTCCTGAATAACTTTACTGCACTTGGAATCTGACTGGGGAAAATGACCGCTATGAAGACACAGGACACGGCGGGCATTCTTTTTGCCAGGGTTCATGTAATAACTGAAGAGCAGGATGGATGAAATACAATTTATATGAGCAGCAAACCCTCGGGTGAGCGAAAAAAACAATACCCCCAAAACAACGTTAAAGCATTACTCCCTGAGATGAGAACTGCACCCCTGAGGTGTCTGCCATCCTTCGGACACTAAGCCTAGTTACTCCACTTGGCTGTCAAGGACATTCTCTTGGAGTATCAGCCCAAACCCCAATAAACTCCAAAGCATATACCGTATCTTTCTTGATGTGAGCAAATGAGATTTTCAGTTGTAGTAAGAGAGTTTCACTGTGTAATATATAAAAGTACGTAGAGTCTGAACCTCTGTAAAAGTACAATAGAATAAAAATCATTCCCAGAACAGAGGTCTAATTGAGAGAGACCCAGAGATCAGTAATCACAGAAATCAAAGGCACCTTGCCCACACGACCAGCCTCCTGAAGAACATGGGCTCTGTTTAGGATGACAGGTGGGGTTGCCCACTTAGGGGCACTCTGGTGTTCAGTATGAAGTACTGGTTCTCAGCCTCAGTTGCATGTTATAATCACCTGGCAATCTTTAAAAATACTGATGCTTCAGTCTCACCCAGAAACCCTAATTCCATTGGTCTGGAGCGGCCTGGTCATGGGATTTGTAAAAGCATCCCAGGAGATTCTTAATGGGCACAAGGCTGACAGAACCACTGGAATGAGATGAAACGTCCTCTTTGAAGATCCCATTAAAGGCCAGGTAGCCTTGGTCCCCCAGTAATAAAATTTAAAATAGAAAGTTGAATTGAACTAAATTCCAGGCGTACCACAACATACTGGCAGAAAACATGTTCGCATTAAAGCATCATCCCATACACCGAAGGGCTGCAGGTTCAATCGCTAGTCAGGGCACATACCTAGGTTGTGAGTTTGACTGCTGGTCGAGATTTGTACAGGAGGCAACCGATCGATGTTTCTCTCTCACAGTGGTGTTTCTCCCTTTCTCCCCCTCTCTGTTACTCCTTCACTCCCTCTGCCCTTTCCTCTCTCTCTAAAGTCAATAAACATATCCTCAGGTGAGGACTAAAAAAAAAAGGTGAAAAATTTCATTGTCTTGGGAAAACACTGCAGTTGTTTTCAGATTGGTTAGTTTTTCTTTGAAAGATTTCAAAGTGCTTAGATAATGGGAAACTTCACTCATGTATGCTTTAAAGGGCCCAAGGTTGAGTAAATGGGTAAATACGGGGCTATGATACGGAATACACGAGTCCTACTGTTGAGGAAGGGGTACAAGCAATCAGGCAAACCTGGGTACTGTTTGCCTAAGGGGTCCTAGGTGCACAAGTGCGTGGACAGGCATACACGCTCTTCCCTGTCTAGCTCCAAATTTTAGATCCCTGACTGTGGCCATCAACTGAGGGAGCAGGGGACTGTGAGTATTTCTTTTCTTTGAGTGAGCCATTTCACTGGTAAGGCTTAATACTTTTTTCAACCTTCTGCTCAGCTCTGGGTCTGCCCTCCTGACTTACCTCCTTAGCTAACGTTACTGTCTGTGGAGGGGATACTCTGTCTTTCACACCCATATAGCAGTAAGAGCTAAGAGCTCTGAGGGCTGGGGGTTACAGCACCTCATTTCTCTCTGTGTGCACCCGAGGACCCAGGAAGGAAGGAATTTAGAAGTCATAGGGCTGAGGGTGCCTTCCCCAGAGACTCACTCCTTGACTTTGAGCACTTACTGCCTCTTGGTTGAAAGGAGTTTCCAAGGATACCAAAGCATATCCAAATCAAGTTTTTATAAAATTCATTTTATTAAAATGCAATTCTTATCAAAATACCAATAGCGTTTTTCATAGAACTAGAACAAATAATCCAAAAATTTATATGGAATAACAAAAGTCCTGAATGGCCACGGCAATCTTGAGAAAGAGGAACAAAGTTGGAAGTATCACACTATCTGATACCAAAGTATGTTACAAGGCCATAGTAATCAAAACAACATGGTACTGGCATAAAAACAGACACATAGATCAATGGAACAAAATAGAGAGCCCAGAATTAAACCCAGAAATAAGCCTCTATGGTCAATTAATATATGACAAAGGAGGCAAGAACATATAATGGGATAAAGATAGTCTATTCAATAAATGGTGTTGGGAACACTGAACTGATACATAAACGTAAAAAATTGAAACTAGACCACCTTCTTTAGAACAAAGAAGAATAAATTCAAAATGAATTAGATTTAAATGTAAGGTTCCAAATCATAATACTGCTAAAAGAAAACATAGGTAGTAAAATCGCTGACATTTCTCTTAGCAATTATTTTTTTAATGATATATCTCCTCAGGGAAGGGAAACAAGAGAAAAAAATAAACACATGGGACTACATCAAACTAAAAAAACGACACATATTCAGTGAAAAAGCTATTCACCAATGACACATCCCATAAGGGATTCACATGCAAATCTATAAACAATGATACAATTCAATGCCAAACAAACAAACAACCCAATGAAAAAATGGACAGAGAACCTGAACAGACACTTCTCCAAAGAGGCCACCAAGATGGCCCACAGGCATGTGAAAAGACGCTCAATGTCACTGATCAGAGAAACGCAAATTAAAGCCACAATTAGATATTACTTCACAGCAGTAGGAATGGCCATCATCAATGAATGAAAAAATGTTGTTGTGGATGTGGGGTAAAGGGAACCTTCCTGCAATGTCAGTGGTAACGCAGATTCATGCAACTGTGTTGAAAATCAGTATAAGGTTCTCAAAAAATTAAACATGGAACTGCCTTATGGTGTAGTGATTCCATCTCTGGGTGTATATCCTAAGAAACCGACAACACTATTTCAAAAGAATGTATGCACCTCTGTGTTCACGGCAGCACTATTTATGACAGCCGAGGTATGGAACCTGTCTAAGTGTCCATCAGTAGATGAGGGGATAAAGGAGAGGTGGTATCTATATACAATAGAATATTACTTGGCCAGAAGTAAGAATGGAATGCTACCATTTCTGATAGCAAGAATGGACCTAAGGGTATTATGCTAAATGGAAAAATTCAGACAGAGAAAGATAAATACCATATTATTCACTTATATATGAAACCTAAAGAGCAAAATAAACAAACAAAATAGAACGAACACACAGGTACACAAGTCACACTAATGGCTGCCAGAGGGGAGGGAGTAAGGTTAGGGGATCAAGTGAAAAAGGAGAAGGGATTGAGAAGTACAGAATGGTCGTTACCAAACAGTCATGGGGTTGGAAAGTACAGCACAGGGAACACAGTCAATAATATTGTGATAACTATGTGCAGTGCCAGGCAGTACTCGAAATCTCAAGGGGACCACTTTGTAAAGATATGACTGTCTAACCACTATACTGTACACCTGAAACTAATATAAAATAATATTGAATGTAAACTGTATTTGAAAAATAAAATGTAAAGTTCTTAAAAAAAAGACTCTCTGGAGATCAGAAAGGCCAAGTCTGTGGCTTATGCCATGAGTCTCGCCCAGAGCCTGGGCTAGAACCAGTGTTTCTGAGTTCAAAACTCTTCCTTCTGTGTTGTATTGCCAAACCACCTTGTCTTTATTAAGCATTAATTCAGTGCTTACTACACCTATGAGGCACTGGAAAGACCATGGTGAACAGGAAAACAACCTGTCCCTCTGGAAGGTCAGAGGCTTAGGGGTTTACTTCTGGGCTCTCCGTTCCGTTCCCCTGATCTATGTGTCTGTTTTTATGCCAGTACCATGCTTTTGATTATTATGGCCTAGTAACATGCCCTGCAAAGCCATGTAATCAATGCTGCAGTCACACTTCAGTGTCTTGGTGCCCAGAAGACAATGAGATTTCAGTAGGCAAGCAAGGGGAAGGAAGGGCACTGAGGCCTTCCCTCAGGAGCTGGCGGAGGCAGAAAGGAGTTCCCTGGGTATAGGGGCTATGCTGGTCCAATGAACAGAGAAGGTCCAGCCCTCAAGGATCCTGCAATCCAGCTGACTCAGGTGCTGCTAGTCAAGAAGCAACTGCAAAGCTGCAAAGGCAGGGACTAAAGTGTGACCGTCTATCGGACAGGCTCCGCATGGTACAGAAACAGGCAGGAGCAAGCTTGCTCCTAATGGTTCCCTAAACTGCCTAGAATAGAAGAGTGGTCAATGTCTTATAGGAGGAAATGAGCTCAGTTTAAAAAATATTTCCATAAGAAAAATACTTTAACATCATGAAAAATATAGCTAGGAAGACAGCTGTAAACTTTAAATAATAGCTGAGAGTTGTTGAGAAATGCAGAACACTAAGTTTGGCACTGTTAAGATGAGACCCAGTTCAAAGCAAGAGAGGAACTTATTTCTTTCTCTGTCTACGGTAGCCCCTGCCCCATACCACTCTTTCTCAGGTGTGTTGAGTCCTACTGAAGAAAACCGCATTTGTAAGTGAGGTATCTGAAATGTGTTGCCTGTACAAAGGGGCAGCTTCTGTTCCTCACTATAACCCATGTTACATTCCTGCCATCACTGAGCACTAAAAGCTTTATGAAGTATTGCCAAAGGCTTTTCTGGAACGGACTCCCTGCTGAGGCTGACTGCTAAGATAACTCAGCTTTATGCGGCCCAGTTACTCCCCCACACTCAGCAAAACATGCATCTGTGAGGGCTAGGCAGTTGAGCTTTCTTTTCAAAGTCAATTAGTAAACAGAGAAGGTCAGTGATGCGACTCACTCTTAGTCCAACCTAATCTTCACAGGTATGTCTCTGGGACCTAATGATCATTTTCAGTTATTTTCACTATCAGAAAATGTCAGGCATGAAAGGGATCTTGAAGAGCCATGGGCATGGCCCTCTCCTTACCTACAGAAGGAGCCGGCATATGAACACTGCAGGCCAGCTGCCAAGGAGCGGGTGGGGAGCAGAACCCACCTCTGCTGGTTCCTGGGAAAGCCACCGTTCAATGACTGAGCATTTATTGGGCTCTGATGGCAAATCTACCTCCGTGTAGGCAGTTCTTGAATACACTTACTTGTTTAGTGAAATTCAGGAATAACCTGTTGAAACCCGCGCCACCCCCGCCCCCCCAGTCCAATCTCAACAAGGTAGTTACACTTAGATTTGTTACAAATACAGCAGATTCATAAAAAAAAAATTCTCGTGCTATTAGAGATTTTGGAAACCGATACGCCCATGGACTTTCTGGTGATGCAATCACTAATTTATGACAGACTTTGAAGTGGAAGCCACAGGACCTTGAGGTTGGTGCTATTCTCAGTACACTAAGGACGAGAGGTGGGGGAAAAGAAAAGAGGTACTGTTTGAAATGGAAGCGTTTGAAGAAAAAGAAAATATCTAAAATATTGATTGAATTCTGCACTAGCATTATTTAATAAAGCTAAGATTATTATAGTACCACATCTTAGAGAATTTTTAGGGTTTTTTTGACTATTTATAATTGACCAATCCATAAAATGGCAGCCCTAATTACCAGATAGAGAGATAAAATTTCCGACACACATCATTTGGCTCTGTTACTTTAAAAA
>VMDR010010451.1:0-30791 GCA_007922815.1 Macrotus californicus | reverse complement strand
AGATTATGAAGAAATGTACTCTCATAGTCTACAAGTGGGGCTATAAATGAATATTGAACTTCAGAAAGCAGTATGCCTCCATCTATCAATTTTTTAAATTTACCTTGGAATTTTCCAGGTGAATGTATTTTCAAATGTATACACAGAGGTATAGAAAACATTATCCATTGCAAGATATTTGTAATGGGGGAAAACAGAGAACCATTTACTTGCTCATTTTTACTGACACTCTCTCCATGAAATATAATGGAAAAGCTGTGAAGACATTGAAAAGAGCAGCATTGATGTACAGTATATTTACTTCACTGAAAGCATCTCTAGATGTTCTTAGGGGGAAAATCAAGTCATGAGACAATTCGAAGAGTCTGGTTTCACTCACATGAAGAAAACTAAAACTATACATGACTTGGTACAAACACGTAGAACGGTGTCTGGTAAGCCACGCACCGGACGTGCGGCAGTGGCTCAGCAGTGGAGCAGGGCGCTAGCGGGTCATGCTCAGGGGACAGCTGGCGGCAGCAGGAGCACCCTGGCTCTTCACCCCAATATTTCTACATTGTTTGAATATTTAGTAGCACATATTTGTGTATTACTGAGTAATTATCTTAAAATAGTTTAAAACAATTGTTCACTTTTTAAAATCTAAATACATTGGGGGATGAAACTTAGAGTCTTGGCAATCACCAATGCCTCGGAAAGAATTCTGTCAACACTCATAGAAGGGGCCTCAATGCTAACCAGTTGTGAAACTTCGGTGGGGGGGATTTAAATTTAGTTATTTATTTACACTTTTATCAGTCCCTACTGACCAAGGCTCACACGCGCACACTGCAGGGTTTGGTCAAGGGGCGTTACAGAAGGGCCGCTCGACAGAGCCCAGTGAGGAAAGGAGCGAGGTGGTGGTCTCTAGATCGCCCTGGTCTACAAAACAAACGACTGGCCAAAGCAGCTTTGCAAACTCCTTTTCTTCTTTTTTTGAAAAGAACACTTTTGTGCCCTCCAAATGCAATCTTAGGAAAATGCCGCTATTTTAAACTGATAAAAGCAGCATTTCATTGGTGAAAGCAGGTCAAGGGCCAGAGTCCCACCGCCTCCCTCCTTGGGCAACACGGCAGGCTTCCCAGGGTAGCTAAGGCCTCACAGACCACTTCTTGAGAACCTCTAGTCCAGATTATTTCTAAAGTCTTTCCATAAATAAAAGTGCATGATTTTCATTTACTAGATGTAATTTATGAGAGCCAGCCCGATGAAAGCCCCGCTGACTGTAGTGTTACCTGTGCGTGGGATTTGACTGAGGGATATGTGGAAGCAGCTGCAAGAAGGAGTGCCTATTACATTGCTAGCGTGTGCCGGGCACTGTGTAAGGCATCTCATTTTGTTTGATCTTCACAACTGCCCATGTCTTTAGCTGAATGAGAATGAGGAAACCTGGAGATGAGTAATAGCCCCAGGTCACCCAGTAAGCACCAAGCTGAAATTTGCCTAATTGGAAAGCTCACACTGGACTACAGTGTCCCACTGGAGAAAAGAGGACTTAACTGAAGACACCAACATGGGGGACCACCGGGGTGGGGAGGACACCATGAGCGAGGACCGGAGGACTCGCACTTCCGAGCTTTTCCAGCGACTAGCCTCTTAACAGTCTATCTGGGGAACTGAGACTACTATACGTGAAACAAGCTAAGGAAAAGAGGAGACAGCATGTAATCAGCTATTTAACCACATGGCATATTCCAGAATTTGGGGAGCTTTGAGTTCTTTTTTTTCAGGAGTGATGATAAATTTATGCTCTTCTTGTCCCACCCCCTCCTGATGCCTCGCAGAGGTAGGACTGTGGTCAGTGCCGGTGGAAACAGCATTGCACACCTGTGAGTGTGATGTGCTCACACGTGAACACTCCCATGGCATCACCAGTTGACCTAAATGCCTAACTTAATAGGTAGGGCTTGTATGAATTCCAAATGGCCTGTGTGCTAGTTGTCCCTACTTGTAACTTCCCACTGTAATTCACATTATTTTCCAGGTGACTGATTTCATAGGACAGCCAGTCAAGAGCTGAGTCATCTTGGAAGAGAGCCCCCAAATCTTCCCTGCACAGCAAGCTTTACAAAAAGATCATCCTTTGTGGGATGAGAACAAAATGGCCTCTACTGTTTATTAATATTCACAAGAGGTATTATCATAAATGCAGACATTTTTATACTCTATTGAACCTAATTGCACCACGTACACAAGGTATCTGCCTACAAGTGACTCAGAAGCAGCCTGAGGTACAATGTAAGCCTCCGGATTCTGTCAAATATAACTGGGAGCATGTAATCTCTTAGCGGGAAGGTTGAGCAAGATTTACACTGAATGCAGCCGCAATAACCAATTACCGAAGCCTCGCTAAGCCAGAGCGTACATTTTTGAGTCATCACATTCTGTAATTCTAAGGGGAATAAAATATTGGCATATCCCCAATCTAAACCATTGATTCAACTGCTGTTTGTATAAAGGCAAATTTAAAATAATAACAAAGAAGGAATTCACTAAGGCACCAAACATAAAATTTTAATTTTAGTACCATCTAATTTAAGGGACACTAGCAACTTCACAGGAGAAACAATAGATGTAGAAGGTGTCGTGATTTTTTTATTCAAAAAAGCAGACAGGAACTACATCTACCCATATCCCCCATGGCTAGCATAACCTGGCAGGTAGCTGAAGTTCAGTAAATGTTCATTACGTAAATAAAGAATATTTAGTTATAGGACATCGTGAGGTTAGTTTAATATCCACCTTTATTTGAAGACAAACTTTTTCTGTCAGGGTTTAAAAGTTGTATATGTTTGTCTATTGTAGTGGAATGCCCATCATAGGTTAAATTTGCACTTCCTTTCGCTCTCTGATGTAAAAAGTTTATACTGACCAGACATCCTACTCTGCCTCGTTTTATGATGAGTCCTGATGTGAATATTAATAGAGCCCTTTTCACAATGTCCCAGTTTAGAAAACAAACTAAACAAACTATATAATCACTTTAAAAAGTACCATTAAATAAATCACCCTGATATTGCCGGAGATTGTGCTCTGAAGACAGTGACCCTTCCCAGCCGAAAGAAGAGTAGTTGTGAATATCTTGGACACTCTGAAACCTTCTTAGAGGACAAAACACCTTTGAGTTACTGAGGTGTCCTCCCCCAGAAGAGAGATTGAGCAAGTGTTTGTTTGTTTGTTTGTTTGTTTGTTTTAGTATAAGAGAAATCAGACTCTTTAAAGGATTCTGAAGGTGAGAGAGAAGATGTAGTTCTGGGTCCATAATTGCACAGAGGTCAGACCAGCCCAGCCCACCAAACTGAGGCCCGAGAGGTGCCTGAGTGAGAAAGAGTCAAGCTCAGTGTTGAAGGAGTGGTATAGGACTCCCTCGAAGGATCCCTACCGCATAGGCAGGGTCCAGATCAGGCTAAAACCATAGAACTGTCACAGATGTGACCCTCTCTCTTGGGAGCAGTCTGCAACAGTGACATCACGTGATAGTCAGGAGCCATGGGAGTTGATCAGACTCATTTTTCCCTCCCTGTTTAGACATAAAAGCCAAACTCTTACCTCTCCTTGCTTCCCAGTATTCTCGGAGACTCAAAAGAGCAGGTGTGGGCTCAAGAGATTGTTTGAACAGAATAAAATAAAGGTGGCTTTAACGTAATACCAAATTTGCAGAGGAATTCACCTGAGACAGACGAAAAGAATAGGGCCCAAGTTACAAGCAATTCTAGGTAATACATGGTTGGGCAAAAGTAACTTTACAGTTGTTCACGTGGTTAATAAGTACAAGTATAAATTCTGTTTCGTGTACTCACAACTGTGAATCTACTTCTGCTCACCCCTGTATTTTGAGAAGGATGTCTTGTGCACAGACAGAATGCCCACACCTGGCATTGTTCAACACCCAGGGTGGCTTGCCATCCAACAGGCACATGATCTACTTGAGCACCAAGGTCGGGCAATGGCCAGTACCTTCCACTTCTGAACAACTCGCTCTAAGCTAGCTCTGGGCTTGGTAACAGAGACCAGAAGGCAGTCTTCTTGTTGTGCTCCTCTCCACCCAAAAAAGAACTAGGCTGATGAAAAAATATTGATTCTTAGAAGCTTCAGGACAATGACACAGTTTATAGAGCTTACAATTGTTTGAGGGCCGTCAGAAACTGAGTTTTTTCTCCACATAGAGGTATTATCAGAATGGCTGCAAGAAAAACTAGGACTCTGGAAACCGAAATCCAAACCTACCAGTGCTATTGGGAATAAGTGTCTCTCTTTATCACCACTTGCCATTCCAAAGAGACCTCTTTAGCAACACCATGACTCTCAGGAAAGAAAAATGGGTGAAAAACAACAGCACTAGAGAATTTATTGAAAAGATACATGTAAGGAAGACGAATTAAAAGAACAAAGAAAGGAATGCAGGGTAAAATTATATAGGAAGACAAGGAAGATGGAGAGAACCTAAAAGGTACCCCAAATATGGCACATGCTTTGAGAAAACTGATACCATACTGTGATTTTAGGGAAAACTCCTCAAAACCAAAGGATAGCCAAGAGATATGAGTGTATTTATACTGAAAGAAAAAATTGATTGAGAATCTTAGAATAAGACCCTAAAGGTAGAGTGAACACCTTCTCCTTTGGGGACAAGGCCAGTGTGTATGTGGCCCAATGTTTACATTTCCGGTTATGTAACAAGTGAGGTGGCACACTGAGTCACCCAGGTAAGCTGTCATAGACTGGTCACCATGGATGTTGGATTCTATGATCCCGAAGTGAACAGGTTACAAGATGGCACATGGGAATTTTCCGCTGCCTATAGACCGGGCCTTCACGTCCACGCGAAGGAAATTCAGTTCTTTACAAAGAGCTTGGCGACTTCCAAGGAAAGACTATAGTTTTAATCTCATCTCATCTCAATGAAAGTTGAAAAGGGTTAGTTGCTGCCAATTATGAAATGCTTCTCTTGCTGGCTATTTGGTGGTGAGGTGTCATTTTAAAAAACTGGTTTCACTGATAACTATGCGGCATAAGGTTTAAGCTCTAACTTCTCCAAGATCTGGTCAGCAGCTTCTCAGGTTTGAAACAGAAGTAGGTTCTTTGCAAAACTATATTCTCAAGGCCCTACCACACCAAGTTCTGATTTTAGAAATCAAAAACTCTCAGTGAAAACATCATGATTAATCTAATTAGTGAATTGGATCCCTTTAAGAATTGTTTTAAGTAGTACTTAATAAAGAATGAATCATTCTTTAATAGCCAAGCAAAAGAGCTCGTAGAATTTCCTCTACTCACCAACCCCCACCTTAATCCTGTGAATTGAGTTGTTCAATAATACAGTTGCGAAATGTATTTGCAAGAACTAAACAAACTCAAACACATAAAGGACATGTTAAGCGTCCGGTGAGCTATGAAATAAGTAACCCTTGTGTTATAGAACAGAAGGAAAAAAGAATAATTGTGAACTAATCCAAGTAAACAGGACGTGCTGTCATGATTAATTTAAAGTCAAACACGAGGATCTGGCAATCTGAATCAGGAAAGAAAATAAGGAAAAGCTTCCCTCCGCCAGTACTCAAGAAGAATGCCAGTCCTCGTAGAAGCACGTCGAGGGAAGCTGGCGGGGGCTCACTGCTGCACAGATCCTCATTTCCACCCCCCTACCCCCCCATAAGGCTTCACTCTGTGGTGTGGGCAAGACACTCATTCATTCAATAGACATTTGTTGGTGAACAGGACACAAAAATACCCTTGCTTGCCGTGATTTAGCAACACATGGAAAGAACCTTTGCCGAGACAAAATGATGCAGTTCTAACTCATGTTCAATTGCCTATTAAATCTGTGACCTTGAGCAAGTTAGGTCCTAGGCTTTCTCATGTGTGAAACGTCTTGTAAACAACTGCCCTGGGTATGACGAAATAAAAGCACTTATAAAATTATAGGTGGTGATAAATAATAAGTTGCTGTGTTTTTCATCTATTGTAGAAGGGCTCTTAAATCCCAGACTGATGGATGTTGGAGAAGCCATCTATCTTTGGAGAAAGTATCTTTGTTATAGAAGGGGATGACTGGTGAGTCCATCCTCTCCTTTGCTCCACTGCCCATAGAATGGGCACTTGAAATGCTCCCCCGCCCTGGACAGTGACGGGCACACAGTGCAAGCTAGCCCTATTGTGTCATGTCGTTGGCTTTAGGATGGTGAGAGTGGACTATGGCAGCTGTATCTCTACCACGTGAAGAAAGCTGGGCTGGGAGAGGTAACACTCTGCTTCTCTAGCAGGGATGGGAGGCAAAGAGAATTCTGATGGAGTGTGAACTAGTTCTTGTCTTCTGGAGACTTCTCAGGCCTTGTTTCCCACATCTTCCTCCAGTTGTTGTCCGTTTTTGTGTGTGTGAGCTCATTTGGGTTGGTTTCTGTCACCAGTGCAATGGCTGGCCTATGGAAAAGGCAGAGACACTCACATGTTTTTTGCTTTTGGACTAAGGCTACCTATAGCAAGGCTCAGGGCTGCAAAAGTGGCCAGAAGTCTCCTATAAGGGGGATTCAAAGCCACAGTCCCTGGCTTTCTTGGAGAAGGGATGGATGCTGATTTTTTTGACAGGGCTGTGTCGGCTGCAAGAGGAAATTGCAGTCCTTTGGCCTCAGTCTGAGCTCAGGCCTCCAGAGCTACACCATCCTGACCTGTAAGCCACAGTTGAGATATTAGAGCCACAAACAGGACATTGGGCCTGGCATCGCAACCTACCAGGACTGACCGTCACCAATAAAGTAAGGTCTCGCACTGCAAAGAGTTGCAATTCTTGACGCTCTCATGAAAATTTACCAGGGGTGTCAAACTCATTTCACCGGGGGCCACATCAGCCTCGCAGTTGCCTTCAAAGAGTCGAATGTAATTTAGGACTGTATAAATGTAACTACTCCTTAACTAGGGGCAAGGAGCTCAGCGTTGCCACCGGGTAGAGACAAGGTGCCCGGCCAGATAGAAAAAGGTGGAGGGCCGGATTTGACCCGTGGGCCTTGTGTTTGCCACCTGTGCTTTAGACTAAACAAAAAGTAACCTGAGAAATGCTATATGAAGAGTGGACAGGTAGATACTTAGATGAAAACAGTCAATTGAGACTATGTTTATTTTCAATTATAACATTTACAATAGCAATAATAACTAAAGCACACAGCATCACTGTGTGGCAGGCACTGTTCTAAATGAGCCATCTACGTTAACTCCTTTAATCCTCACCTCGACACCATGACTCAGATACCATTATTATCCCCATGTTACAGTTGAAGAAACCAACACACAGAGAAGTCAAGTAATCTGCCCAAGGCCACACAGCGAACATGTCAGACAGAGGAGCTTATTCGTGCAATGAGTGTCCAAAATCCAAGCTCTTAAAACTAAGCTACACATCTATTAAATGCACCTACTCTCTGCCTGGCACAAAATCGAATTCAACAAGGGCTTATTAAATGTTAGCGGAGGAATAAAGCGACCTTTGTGAAGGCATTGATAGCAACCAAGTGATACATTTTTCAAAGTCTCGGTGGCAGTAGCGGAGGGTCCATGGAACAAAATACTCTCTGTCAGGGAGACTTTGCCGCCACAATCACAAATGCACAGTCATGTGGTGCTGCTCTGCCTAGCGTTCTTAGAGCGTTCTATCAAAGGCTAAGCAAGCTTCGTCAGTGGTAGGACAACCTGTGTGTAATTTCCTGGGAAACTGCAGGATGGCTTTTGACAAGCAGCCCTACCTCAGGCCAATGTGCAAAATCACAATAAATAAACCACTGGAGACAAAGAAGAGCAGAAGAACGTGGTCACCAAAAATACTCACTTCCCCCCATTTGTTAAGAAAAGGCACTACTTCCTGCATCATCAGAGCCCTACATTAAAACAGTCCTTTAAATCATGACTTTTTCAGCAGCCAGAGATTTGGCAGAAATGGCTTCTGTATCTAGTGTCTATAATTTGGGCAATGTCCTGACGATAAGATCTTTTGAAGACTGTGTATTAAGTCAATTGGAATTTAGATCAAAATAAAATTTTGACAAGGAATCTCACTGTCCCTTTAAGCAAGAATTGGACTTTTCTACATTAACTTTACTGTGAAGAATTATGTTGCTGGAATCAAACTCAGTGGTTTAAAAAACCACTCCCTCATGGAATGCCGAGATCAAGTTTATTAATCCGTACCAGCAGAGCTTATCTGAGCAATGGAAAAGGCCATTGTAATGATTATCTACCACGTAGTTTTACAAAACAGTCAAAGTTTAGCAACTTGCACTTTTATTGTCTAATGGCATCAAAGACCGAAGGAACAAAACGGTTTAAAGATTAATTGAAACTCAAATCATGACAACTGCCAGAGTTTGGAAAATTTAGATTATAAGGACTGCCGATAGCTCTCATGTGACCAGAACAATAGCTGTGGAAAAAAACTATTAGGTCACTGCACAGACCCATCCCCCTGCCGGTGGGAGAGAAGCAATTAGAGCCTCCCTTGCTCCCACTGCTTTGCCCTGTGCAGAGGGGAAGCCTTAACCCCTTGTGGTGTAGCCAGGCTGGCTGGGGTGAGAGAGAGGGTGCTGTCCATCCAGCCTGTTTGCCTAGTGGTGGGGTGGGGGTGGGGGGTCTGCCCAGGAGGAACCCTGGACTTAGCTTGGGGGTGTGCTTTATAGTGGATCTTAAACAGGACCTTCTGGGACTCCTATTTTGCAGAACTCCCCCTGTGGAAATGTAGCCACAGGAGCAACACTCTCCAAGCCCTGAGAAGATGGGAGCATCCCACATAGGGGACAGTCCCCTGAGTTCGGCCCACAGAGAGCCCGCCATGCCCTGCCTATTCGAGCTCAGACGTCTCCAGTCGCACCAGAACACAGGGGCAGGTCCTCACTAGTCAGATGGCTTTTGAATTATTTGCGAAAGGTGTGAGACTGTGTGGGTGTAACCCTGTCTAGATGGAAATACAGACTGTTTTTCTTAGAGACTGTATAGAGGCTCAAGGAAGTGCCTACAGTAAAGACAACCCTAATGTCAAAAAGAGGTGATGCAAGCCAGAAAAGGAGGTTTGGAGTGATCAAAAGCATTCGCCCTAGCTCCTGCCCATAAACGTAACTGACGAAGGCTGAGCTGAAAGGTGACTTCTTCCTGCCCCTTCTGAAGGCTGAATAGATAAGAGTGATCCAGAGATGCTAGACTGGAGATAAATTTCTGACCACAGGCCCAAAGTTAGACAGCTTCAGGGGCATTCCATGCATACAATACACTCCATACCGTAGCAGAAATCTAAGCAAGAGAACTTTGGATTTAATTTCAAACTTGTAGATAACTTACTCTCTTACAAAAATATTATTCAAATATTTCTATAAGCCAACATAGACTATAAACTCCTCGGGGGTTCAGAGTAAGCCACTCCTTCCCCTACGCAGCCTCGATCTCCTCTGAACGGTGCCCGCAGCCATCGCTGGAGCCAGCCTCAAAGATGGCCCCGGGGGCCCCACCTCCTGTACCCCACACTGTGACAGCCGTCTCCCACATTGTTCCCAGGCTGGTTTGTGTGAGCAGTAGTGTAGCAGAAGTAAAAGAATGTCATTTCTGAGATTAGGTTATAAAAGGCTGTGGCTTCCTTTTGGTTCTCTCTCACCCTCAGTCTCCTAGTATCTCTGTCTCTGTCTGTCTGTCTGTCTCTCTCTCTCTCTCTCTCTCTCTCACTCTCTCACACACACACACACACACACACACACACACAACCACTTGCTCTGGGAAAAAGCCGTGTCTTGTCTGAGCAGTCTGACAGAGAGGTCCACAGGACCAGACCCTGCAGCTCTATCCACAGCCAGTGAGGAGCTGAGGTCCAACACCACGTGCGTGAGCGGGATGCGGACTCACAAACCCCAGTGGGGCCCTGACAGGTCTGCAGCCCCAGCCACCTGCCTGGCAGCACTCTCCCGAGAGACTCTGGGCCAGAGCCACTCAGTAAAGCTGTGCCTGAATTCTAAATAAGTTGCTACATTTTAGAGCAGCCTTGTTACTCAGTCCTGGATAACTCACACAACTACAGAGCCCATATCCCTTTTCATAGTAGATATTCTACAAGACTCTCTTGACTACGGGCATGAGAGAGGCAACTGGGGATAAAAACAGCCGATGACAGGTCCGATTGGGTTATAAATCTTTCTCAGTGGCCCTGACCTAAATATTTCTGTCCAGCTGCCCCTGGACCTAAACCATCTTCCTGCCTCCTGGGGAAGACTGTGTGGTCCTTTTCCAGTTTGACACCTAATTTCAGTTGAAGATGAACTGTGCTCATGCAGTTTGCTTTAAGCTGGTTTCCCTCCTGCCTGAGCTGTATGAGGTGCCCTGGTTACATGTTCACTAATTCATTCACTTACCAAATATTGAATGAATGCCACTGTTCTCGGTGCTGGGGATACACAGTGAACACTAATAAGGCCCGTGGCTTTGGGAGCTTATGTCTAGCATGCTCTCCTGAAAAGCTGTATCTCCCTAACTAGAGCTGATCTTTCAAGCTCTTCTACTAGCTACCTGGGCTCTGAATCCCCATCTAAGCTCTTGCTTGTGGGGTCCCAGCATTAGACAGCCTTTTCACCGGAAGACTGAAAGACACACTGTGTAAGAGGCAGCACTTATAACCAAGACAACTGTGTAATGCAGGTATGGGCACATACCCTGCTTCCATCCCTGTGATGCATATGATCTACGGCATTTAAAAGTGCTCCTCATACCATAAAGTTTTCATAAATCATATTTTATTAGGTGATAAACATTCTGATGTGGCTTTTACTGCCCAACATCCAACTGGATCTTGATCACACAGACCAGTAAAATACTGATAGATAAGGGACTCAAGAGTTGGAAAATTCTAGTTTAAGGTAAATAGTTATAAACCTAGTAGGTAATGCATATGTTAAAGGTATTGTTCCGGAACTGAAGGTATGACCCACCCTGACTCCAGGAGACCACAGGCAGTTCCACCTTCGTGCCTCAGGAGGACGGCAAGCAATTGAAGATGGTGTCTGAGCCACTGTGGTCCAGAGTGAGATGAGCACCACCCGGGACATGGTTAAAGACCACTGCCCAGGGTGAGAATGCTGCAGGTTTTAATCCAATTGACCTTTCCCTGAATTCCAAACCCCTTGCCTGCACTTTACTCTCCTTATAAAAAGGCCATTTTAAAATGGAATTTAAGACGGTCCATTAGGGTACAAACCTGCCATCTTCTCAGATTGCTGACCATCTGAATAAAGTGCCATAAAGATTCAATCCCCGTCTCTGCTTTTTGGATTTGGTAGGTAACAGGCAGCACAAATGCTGGGGTTTTTTTCCGGTTTCAATACAACCAATTCACTTAAATAAAAATTGGACAATAAATGGTGTCTGATATGCACATCTAATTATATTTACATGCCTCAGGTGCTTTTTCCTCCTACCTTGGCTCATTTTTTGTTTATCCTCACCCGAGAACATACTCATGTATTTTAGAGAGAGGGGAAGGGAGGGAACAAGGGAAAGAGAGAAAGATCAATGTGAGAGAGAAACATCAGTTGGTTGCCTCTCATACGCGCCCCGGTCGGGCACACCGGTAATCTAGGCATGTGCCCTGACAGGGGATTGAACCCGCAACCTTTCAGTTTACAGGACGATGCTCCAACTGAGTCACACTGTCCAGGGCCCACCTTGGCTCACATTTATTCCAGCACACACTCCAAGTTGGAGGAAATCTCATGTTTCCTAGGTCACTGCACCCAGAAAATAAATATAGAGTCAAAACAATGAACACAAAACAGTATTTTCTGACTTTGCCCCAGTGAGCCTCAGTTCTTCCTAATAAGTATGAGAAATCTCAAAAACTACTTCCTCTGCATTCCATAACCCAGTCTTCATGAAGGCCCCTCGTTGGTGCCCTGCTTCTCTTGCCCTAGGCAGAAGGTGATATCCCTGGACACCAACCACGGACACCAAAAGCAGTGGCCACCCCCAATGCACCCTCAGGGCGCACTGCCCCAGACTGAGAGTGCCCACCTCCAAGTCAAGCTGAAGCTGCGAGGCCCCTTTGGGCAAATCTGCTGGAACTGCTCCATAGGAACCAGGCACTTGTCAGAATATTAGGGATTGATTTGAGGGGTGCCCACCATGTCACCTCTCTTTTCTAGCATTGATCTCCCTTTCTTGCTGGGAATAAAGTTTTGCCCAGGAGACTCACGAACACAGCGTTTTCCCTACCTCCTTTTGCAAGTTTTTCAGACTCACTCACATGTGCCTGAATGCTGGGTGAATCTGGGCTTAACCTAAGACCCATGACTTAGAAAACTAGTCTGGGAACCAGACTAACCCGTGTATCTGCAGAATAATAGCTATTTGTGAAAGTTACCAGAAAGCCTGGAAAGCCTAACTTGGAAAAAGCACACAGATCAAAAATGGAATTTTTTCATTCACCACATGAGAATTTGTCAACCAAAACCTACTTCCTGCCTTCAACATTTCAGATATAAAATTTTCAATCCAAACCAAACAGGCTTAACACCTTATTTGGTAGGTTATTTTTTAGAAAGCCTTTGAAATATATAATTACAAGGTTAACCCATTGTAAGGAAGAAAGAAAAATTTCCTTCAGAGAAACTGGATTTCTTAGTTACTAGGAATTAAGCCATTTCGCTGGTGTTATGCTCAGCTAGGATTTGAAGGCAACAAACACAACTCCTTGCTGTGGTGCAGAGTATAGAGAGGGTTTTAACTAAACAGCCAACCCTGGGAAATCCAACTGCATTCACAGCTTTTTCGCTCCCCCTACTTACTCCTCGCTTGGCTGTGTTCTATTCATTTCCTCAAGGTTGCATTTTATAAGACAATTTTTTCATAAAAAGATAAATTTTGAATTAAATGTACTTCAAGATAAATTCATTAAGAAAATTAGTTAAAATATATAACCCAGTGCTAGGAAAAACAAAATTATGGGAATAGGTTCAAAATGAAGATGACCGGGATATTTCCACTTGCTGAAAGATAAAATAAAATAAAAACTAGAGGGATATACATTTGCACTATCTTATGCCACAAATGGAGTATGCAACTCTGCTTTCCTTTTTCAGTTGCTCCTAAAAGGACCATCTGTTATCTATATGCTGTATTGACCTATTTTGGGCTTTTAAAAAATCTAGTCCTTATAGGTTTGGGACCCTTTCTTTAATAAACACATGCATTCATTTTAAATAATGACATAGTAACTATATTCAGAAGTATCAAAAATATAAATAGTAAATCTTGAAAAAGGATGGCTACAAGAATTGCAAAGCATTTATAGCAATTATTTCAGGGTACAGGCAAGGGCAATTTCTGTTTTCTTCTTTACACTCTGCTGCTACATGATTTTCTACAACGAACGGGTTGTCACTAGAAGAGAGGGAAAAGGAGAACACCCACCCAGCCCTGCTGCTGTGTGTGGGCCCCTCGCCTGCTGAAGAGCACCGGAAGAACCGGCTCGCACAAAACAAGCACCTACCCACTCAGGTGCCGATACTCTGCTCCATGGCAGTGTCTGAAATGCTGCACAGGCGGGAGGTCCATGCGGACTGTTCTCTTGGTTTCGTAACTAACAAGTGCCATGAGCAATGGATGGCTAGCGCCCATTTTCACTAACAGAAGATGACAGTCCCATTTAGAATGTAACCAGCGAAGTGTGGCGTTACACCTGGCCCTCTTTAAGGAGAGAGAGGGCCACAAGGCGAGGATGGACCGTGATGAGAGAAGAGCAACATTCAAGGCAGCAAAGACACATCTTCTCCAGAACTCTGGACCTTGTGGTGGGCATTTCTGTCAATAAAGGCCTATATATACTACTTTTCAGAACACTTTCATTTTTATATTATATTCTGTCCATGAGCTATGGGTTCAGAATACAGCCTCATGGTTCACTAATCTTGTTTCCCTGCCTCCAAACAGAAAGGAATAAATGGAGCCATTGCGTGCCTGTGGAAAAGGTTTTAAAATCTGTATGTATAGTCACGTTCACTGTAAATGTAAATAGCACGATATTAGAAAAAAGAAGGTATAAGATCATTTTAATGGTATCCAGACATTAATGAAAGCCAATTTGCAGTTAGGTGATTAACGTAAGAGCCAGTGGTAACAAGTCATGTGTTCTTATTCCAAACTGCTTTGCTACAAATTGCTGTTGAAAGTTTCTCCCTGTGTTTTCTCTTTGTATTTTGACTGCACGGTGATAATGTAAGGTAATTGCCCAGCAACTGCAAAATGCTGCATGTTATTTCATGCAAGCCATTTACCAACTATGTCAAGCAACCGTACGGAAACCCGTTTAATTACAAGATATAACAGCTTGCATTACCCAGCTGTAGTTTCTCTGGTTAACCTTGAACTAAAGCTTTATTCCTAAAGCTCCCATTTGTCCCAGGTTGCGCCCTGCCAGCTGCCAGGGCTGCAAGGACTGCAAGGACTCTGGGTGAGTGCTCCTGCAGCTTTAGGTATGCAGGGATGTTCCCTCATTTCTCTGTGCTGGGTACCAAGCAAGGCTTGGCTGCAAGTTGCTACTTGGATCCACCTAGTTCTGGTTAGCAGTATCCTAAAGATTCTGCTCCTTGTGGCCTCTATACAGAGACCAAAAATATAATTGTTGATGACTCAGCCTCCACTGAGAAATAAACTAGAGCTTCCTGAGCAGTTAATTTAAGCAAATACATGCATACCTACATATATTCACTGTAAGTAATGTAAGGTTTGGAATTACTCCCTTTTAAAATTCGAAGTTTTCATCATTAGAGAATGGTGACTCATTTAGCTATGTGTAACTAAGAATAATACAGGAGCCTTGTTCCTAGGTATGTCCCCTTTTTTCATCATCTTGGTTACATGTTTTCTGCTGGAATTCCTCCATTTTATGGTGCTCCGCTTCCTACCTTAGCGTCTGTCCGGGTCGTTATTTCCTTTAGCAAGACTGACATGTGAATTCACAGCGCATATTCAGTATCCATCATGGTAATTGCTCAAGATTCAATTTCTAAATACACACAACGAATTGTATTTATAGCTGTAGCTATTGCTCTTCCGAATTTGCTATGGAACAGATACTGACACTTAAGAGAAAGATTCCCCTTCCCTCCCTGGCTCTCTGTTAAATACTTTCTTCTGTGACTGACCCCTCTCCCTTTTGAGAATGACTTCCAGGCTGGATGCTACTATGAGGGAGAAAACAGATCCGACTGCGCACGGATGGGTCACCGTGCGGAGCGCTGCAGCCACCTTGGGCCCACAGTGTTGAATTTCTTCACAACCACAGACCTGCTGGTTACTACGGTCATGTGTAAAAGAAACCCCAATCTTTTTAATTTTTTTCCATGGGGCTTAGGGGTACGAGCAGTGACAGAAAGTTTAAGTGGAACGCTTAGATCAACATTAGAAAACTTTTATTTTATCTGAAAGTTGCATTCTAAAAATTTATCAGGACCCTGGCCAGTTAGCTCAGTTGATTCAAGTTTATCAGGTGAATTGATTTCCCAGTGGAGAGAAATATCTATGTGGGTTTTCTGGACTCATGAAAGTTTCAGTACTTGGCATTTTCATAAGGGCTTATTTGTTACAAACTCATAAGGGCTTATTTGTAACACACTCCTGCCTCCAGTTCCTGAGTACAGCGACATCATCCCAACATGCCTGTCCAAATCCACTTCATCTTCAGCACCAGCTCTACCCCATGGGGCCTCTTTCCAAACTTCCTGTCTTGGTCAATAGCCCCAGCCCCCCAAAGCACCCAGACCTGAAGCTACAGAGCTTCCTTGACTCCTGCTCTCCTGCACCCACACACCTTATCAGGCAGCCAAATCCTATACATTTAGAACTGTAAAGACAGGAAAGACACACTCATTTTTTCAAATACTTAATGGAAATGACATATTTATCCTTTAAAGCACATGTATTTCTTTGTTTTTCCTGGAATTAGTTTACATCAGTATGGTAACTTATCTCAGGGTCACGAAAATGTTCCATTGGCTTCTGATGGCATCAGAAGAATTCCTGAAACATGAATATAGATCAGACTTAAATTTAAAATGTTCATCATGTGACTGACCTTGGATATGGGCACAGTGACACAGGCCTGCCACTGAATACAGTAAAATATGTTTAAATATCTGCTCCTTTGCTCACATTTGGAGCTTATCACAAGCAGGACAGGGCCTTTGATGATTGTGAACTGTTAGTTACAATCTGGATGTGCTATAATGGGGAAAACAATGATCTCATATGGAACACATTTCTCTTTGTTTAGTTAAATTCAGTTTGCTTCATAAACCAATATTACAAATCATGGAATCACAGTTGGGAGAAAGATGGGGAATCGCCAGCATAGCCTACCTACAGAACTGCTCTTGCCTCCACCTGCCTCACCCCATTTCAATTGCTATCACCCTAGTTTACTTCCTTTCCTTTCATTTGGGCTGTTATAAAAGACTTGAAGCTAGACTTCCACCCTTTTGCCTCTCTTGATTGTGTATTGGGTTGGCCAAAAAGTCCATAATGCTTTTTCCACAAAATAAAAGATACCTTTTTCATTTTCACCAATAACTTTATTGATTTGGGAATTTTGAGTATGTCGGCTATCTCCTGCTATTGGCTTCTGTGGGTAGAGGCCAGGGGTGCTGCTAAACATCTTCCAATGCATAGGACAGCCCCACAGCAAAGAATTATTTGGCTGAAATGTCTCTAGTGCCAAGAAACTTCAGAAACCACTTTTGACCATTTGATCAGTCACAGCACCTTCTCCATACACTGCACAAACCTTTTTATGTGTGTTTCAGCTGTGTTTTTACCTTTCTTGAAATAATAAAGCATAACACACTGAAAATGTTGCGTATTTTCTTCCATCTTCAATATTAAAATGGCTGCACAAAAATTCACCATTTTTGGTAAGTTTTTTAAAATGCACGCTGATAAAGCAGCTGTCACAGTACAACCTAACAAAATTGTTTCAAATGAAGTTAGACAACAAAGCACTACTAGAGCCATCATACAGAAAAAACATAATGGACTTTTTGGCCAAACCGATACATTTCTACTCAATTAATCCTGATCAAAATTGTCAATACATATTGATTAACAGACTAAGTACCAAATTCAAGTCCCCTGAAATACAGCTGCAACCTCCATGCTAAGCCTTAATTTCTGTTACTGGCCCCCGTCAAGATGTACTGCTTCCTACTACGAATTACAGCAGTTAGACATAATTATCCGGCTTGTAGCCTCCATGGGCTCAAATCCTGACTCTGGGCTCATTAGCTCTGTGACTTTAAGCAGGTTCTTTAACCTCTCTGAAATTTAGTGGTAATCTTTTCATTGGCAACATTAAAATAACTCAAAATAATAACATTAATAACGTTGTTATTATTATTATTATTATTATTATTATTATTATTATTATTAATTTAAAGTGCTCTTCAGTTTCTTGCCCCTCAGATTTGCTCATTCTCTTTCTCTGGGTTAAATACTCATCATTCTTTTTCTGTCTCCCTGTTGGGCTGTCCAACCTGCGGCCCACAGGCCGCATGGCACCCAGGGCAGCTATGAATGCAGTCCAACACAAAATCGTAAATTTACTTAAAACATTCTGAGATTTTTTGTGATTACATGTCCCAAGACCACAGTTCTTGTGGTGTGACCCAGAGATGTCAAAAGTTTGGACCCCCTGCTAGAGCAGTGGGTCTCCAAGTGCTGTCCCTGAAAAAGCAGTGTGCAGATCACCTGAGAACTTGCTAGAAACATGTTTCCAGGTCCTGACTCAGACCCATTAAATCAAAAATGTGGAGTATGAAGCCTAGCCATCTGTGTTTTAACAGCTCCTCCAGGTAACCCTGACGCACGGTAAACCTCGAGACTCAAGAGCCACCCCAAATGCCACCACCCCAGAGTTTTCCTTCTCCCTCCCGGGTGTGTGACCTCTTCCCCCATTCACACCTCAGGGCACTTTGGTCAACCTCCTAGCATTCATCTTCTTTGTATGGCCTGAACCATATGTGTGCATTTACCTTATTTCCCACCCTCCCCTTGCCAAATTATGAACCTTTTACAAGAAGGGACTTTGCTTACTAATCTTCAAGTAGGAAGCAAGGCATAACAAAGTTTCTTCCAAGTATTTCTTTGACTAAATTGAACCAAATTATTTTATTACTAAAGGCACTAGAGACTTAACAATGAACTAGAAATAGAGGAAAAACTTTCTTTTTAATGCCTGCAGGCATACCTCATTTTATTATGCTTGACTGTATTGCACTTCACAGATATTATTTTTTACAAATTGAAGGTTTATGGCAACCCTGTATAGAGCAAGTCCATTGGCACCGTTTTTCCAACAGGTTCAGGTGGCGGTTAGCATTCTTTAGAAATGAAAATTTTTTTAAGTTGAGGTATACACATTTCTTAAGCATAATGCTATTGCACACTTAATAGACCACAATATAGTTTAAACACAACTTTAATATGCACTGGGAAACCCTGAAATTTGTGTGACTCACTTTATCGTGATATTTGCTTTATTGCAGTGGTCTGGAACCGAATCTGCAACATCTCTGAGGTATGGCTGCATTGAGAAGTCCCCTGTGGGAAAATATAGCAGCAATGTGGGTTGAACGCATCAAGTTCTTCATTGGAAGCAAAGTTTCAAGATAGGCAGAGGGGTTAAAGTTCCATCCCTACAATCATCTCTTCATCCCTTGATTCTGCAGTGAGAGCCATTTTTTAAACATAATTTTCGAAATGCATGCTGATGGGTGGGGGTAGCTAATATCAAGAGTTGAGGCAAAATGAATATTTAAGTCTGACATTTCTATAAAAGTACTTTCTATTTAATTTGCCTACAGAAGGTATAATGTTATTTATTCTTCCCAGTTTGCTTAAGTAATTTTGAACTTGAAAATGAAGCCAAGCTTGGCCTACTGAATTGCAAATCCATAAAAACAACAGTGTCTACTCTTTCTAAATGCATGGAGTTTGTCATATACCAAAGGAAAGAAACAATAGTTATTTGTTAAAGCATCATTCACTAATTAGCACCAATAAGCAATTTTTTAAAAGAAGAAAAGAAAGAGGAAATAGTAGGTCCCTAGATTTTTCAGATCGTGTGTGCACAGTCGTATATACGTTAATGAGATCATCAGGAACGAAAATACATGATTGATTAGACGCTTGATATCATCTAACTTGATAGCTGGGCAGTAATGGAACAAACACAAGCCTTTTTTTTGGGCAGTTTGTAAGTCAGCGTGGTTTTCAAGTGCTGGCAAAGGAATCCATTGTTATCAGTGAAAATTGGTTTCTTTTGATCTAGTACTTCGGCTGTACAATTTACTTTCCTTGGAGGCACCTTTAAATTCTCCACACAGCCTGGACTCAGATGTAATCAGAGATCATGCCGCCACCCTGTTCTAAGCAAAGCTATCAGATGGTGGTTTTCTTTCCCCCTTTGGCAGGGTCCTGGCTGCTGCCCTGTTCGATGTAAGGCATAGGTCTATGAAACAAAATACGTACAAGTAACGACGATTAAAAGACTCTCCTGTCTTTTAAACTGTTTCACAGCCCGAGTATCTACTTTCTTCAGTCATTATGTGAGAAAAAACAATAGCCATGTTAATGACAGAATGCTAGAGGTAGTTAGTTTCCTGGCAGATAAATGCCAATCCATACAACCTCTAATAGCTACTTTTACTGTTTCCTATTTTTGAGGCTGTTGGCTTTAAAAATGACTTCTAAAAGGATCTACAAAGAGAGCTCTTGGCAAAATCCTAAGACACCGAATGTGTTTTTGGAACACTCTACTTGCTGTGGCTGGTTATGGAACAAGACTATAGCAGAGATTTTAGTGCCACCCACACATGAGTCACGGAATGAATAATCAGCACACAAAACTCTATTCACCTGCTAGCAAAAGCCAAGCAAAGGAAATGATCCTAGAATTCTTATCTTCATGAAAATCACCCTTAGTTTTCAAAAAAAAAAAGGGGGGGGGTGGTGAGAGAGGAGGTTGTCGTATAACTAATAAAATGTTAATATAAAAGAAGAGCTTCCTTTTGGAAAGGGCACTAGAGAAAATGTAAGGTGTATTGCAGAGATCTAATAAGAAATGCAAATTATAAAAACAAGCAGAGATGAACTGAAAATGTTATTGTAAGTGAAATAAGCCAGACAAAAAAGAACAAATATCGTAGGATTCCACTAATAAGAGGTACCTAGAACTGGCAAATTCACAGAGTCGGAAAGTATAGGACGGAGGCTACCAGGGACCGGGGAAAGAGGAGAATGGGGAGTTCACTGTGCACAGAGTTTGGGATGATGAGAAAGTTCTGGAAATGGATAGTGGTGACAGTAGCACAACCCTGCAAATGCACTGAATGCCACTGAACTGTACACCTCAAATTGGTTTAAAAAGGTACATTGTGTTGCGTGTGTTTTACCACGATCAATATATAGAAAAACAAGTAAACAAACACAAAGAGCAAGCAGGGAGACCCTCTGACAGAAAGCGACTGATGTTAAAATGAACCTGGGAAAAAGAAAACAATTTTTCAGAACTAGAACAAAGACAAAATTAAACTAGATTTTCATCTGCAGAATTACATCATGTTTTCCACCCAGGAATAAACAGAACAGAAAATCAGCCAGCCCTGAGCAGCGCTACTCTGAGATGGGAGGTGACCGCAATTAGGACTGATGAAATATCTTGTGTATCTGCAGTACTTTTATTAAAGTCAGCGTATTCCTTAGACAATCGCCCTTACCTGTGAAGAGGAAAAACAAGGAAGGGACTGTCACTAAACAGCTGACTGAAGAGGAAAACAGAGTCTGCACCACAAAGTCCAAGGATACTGGGTTAAAGCACAAAGCGTAAAATAGTAGTTAAAGCCCAATGAAGAGGCAACATAGCGGAAATTAGAAAATCTGGCCCTAGAAGGTTTGTCCAGCACTTCAGATTCAGCAATTTGGGGAATTTGGGGAAGATTTTTAGAAACATTGAAACACACAGTGAAAAGTGATGGGTAAGCATACTCCAGGGTCACAGAAAAGCATTTACTTTGTTAATAAAGAATTTACTATAAAAAATACCTTCACTGTATTTGTGAAAGCAGCGTTTCTTCAAGGGCAGCTGCCAGATCATCAGCAACAGCGTCTCCAGGGACTTGTTCTGAAGGCCAGTTCTGGGCCTCACCCCAGAGCTGCCAACTGGGAAACTCCAGGAGTGGGAGCAGCAGTTGGTTTTAGCAGGCCCTCCAGGTGATTCTAATGCTAAAATTTGAGAACCAGGGCCTTCAGAAAGAACTGGAACGGAGGTAGTTAGCAAGGCCTGCAGATGGTTAAGGGGACAACCCTAGGGAGGACCACAGGCAGGCTTCTTGCTAGAGGCAGCTGCTCAGGGAAAGTGGGGAAAACACTGAAGCCCACAGGGAGGGTTTTCTTCTCCTCCCCCAGGAGGCGTTCTTATTTGACTCGGGGGAACTTCTTGTCTGTTGCTGGAGTTGGTAAACCATAGCTGCAGAGAAATGTGAACAATGATCTGCTAATGAGACAGCACAAGGACTCTTCCTGCTTTTCACATACCTGCTCCCTCTCCTTTTCCTCTGCATTTCTTCTTATTGAGAGTGTAGCTGCAATTTATGATGTAGATTGCTTCAAACTTTCAGACTGTGTTTTCATAGCTTACTATGGTCAAGAAGATTTTCCAAATGAGACTCACCTGTTTTGACTACCCAAGTACAGGCATACCTCATTTTTTTTGCACTTCGCTTTATTGGGCTTCACAGGTGTTGCATGTTTTACAAATTGAGGGCAAGACCCTCCACCAGCAAAGAGATCACGACTCACTTTGAATGGGATACTCACTTTATTACAGTTGTCTGGAACCGAACCCGCGGTATTGCTGAGGTGTGCCTGTGCTTGTACAACACAGCGGTTCAGCTGCAGGTTTAAGGGGTCTCCTCGGATGTGTGGTCTTCTCAATACGTTGCTCTTTTTTCTGTCATAAACTATCTGGAAACAAGAACCATATACAAACTTGTAGCAGAGCCTTTGTTCCTACTTAGACTAGGGTTATGAATGCCCTTCACCTTTACAAAATCCATGTGTGTGTATTGCTTTTATAGCAACTTCAAGTTCAGTGAATGCTAGCATCTTTCTCTTGTGTAAAAGGCATTCTCACTTTTCTCAAACTGGACTGAGAGTCTAACAGGATTTCCCATTTTTAAGTCTGTGGACCTGCCCCTCCCCACGTGTGTGGGCTGCATCCGGGAAGAACGAGACCCAGGAACCTTCCCTGGCTCACGGACTACTTCTCAGATCACCTCGTGTCCCACCTTATTTTTCAACCTCTCGACCTGTGGTCTTGTCGCTTCTCTAGAGCTTCACACCAATTTCCATATCCTGACACTATTATTGTTTTTTGGCACGTAGGAGATGAAAAATTCTCCTGTACTCACGCAGGGTCTCTGGCTGGGTTTAAGAATTAAACTGACATAAGACAAATTAACAGGAGAAAGCATGCAAGTTGTATTACAATTTTACACGTGCATGGGGGCCTTCACAAGAGAATAAAGACCTAAAGAAGTAAGGCTTGCAGAAAGATTTTACACCTTTTAGACAAACAATAAATTATAAGAAATAAGGCAAAGGGTTTGGGGTAGACACAGGAAAATGTTGGAAATGACTAGATTTATGGAGGGGCAAAACTTGGAGGATAAGATTTTTTAGTAATTTGTTTGTACAGATCCATTTCAGCATCAATGCCCAATCTGTACTGATAAGGACATTCTCTTCCTCATGGTTCAAGGAGGGCACCTTTCATGAGAAATTGTATGGTCTGTTTTTAGGTAGAAAGGGGTAGGTCAGAGAACCCTTCCTGCATCTGCTATATTTTAAGTGCCTTCAGCTAAAATAATTAATATGCCAAAGCAACACGTTTTGGGGGGGCATGTGCTGGACCCCTTCAGGTGCCCTTGTGGTGATTTGCACTGGCTCCTTGAATTATGTCTAATTCTGCATGCTCCTGGTAACAACCGAACAGCATCTAGGAAACATCCCATCAAGCTAGCATTTCTACCTGTCTTCCCAAAGAGAGGTGGGCATCAGGAACCATTTTGAGAGTCACACCATTAAAAAAAAAAAAGTGATTAAATAGAGGCTGTCTGTGGAATTTAAGTGATGATTCCTGCAAAAATAAAAACAGAAATATCCACTCTATGCTGTGCCTGCTAATGGCAAAACTCTGAAGGTAACCTAGAAGAAAGGAAACATAATTTCTAAACCTTTGACAGAAAAGGACATCATTTTTAAATGTCATGAAAATATGCATTGACTCAGTGTCAGGGCTTCATGGAAATAAGGTAGCCTGAATAAAGAGGATTGGCTGGTATGCCAAATGGAAAATTTAATCTCTTTTTTTCTCCTTCTTGTTTTCTTTTAGGTTGACCTTCCTGGAGTCCATGCTTGGGGATGAACTAGGAGTTTTACGGGCAACAGCAATATTTTTATGTCCCATTACTGAGGGCAGAAACCAATACTTTAGCTCCATGTCCCACTAAAAGAGACAATGTTTGTGAGTAGTTCTGTTCAATTCAGTAGTAATGATAATAAAAACAATGACAATAATAATGACGATATGATTCTAAGCTAAGCTGTAATAATGGAAAAATCCAAACAAAAAAATCTTAGTGCCTTAACACAATCAACTTGTATTTCATGTTTACACAGTCCCATACAGTACAGAATCCTTCTTGAGAAGTTCTCCTTTGAGAGTGACTCATTTCTCCAGAATCCTTGCATGTTACAGCTACACTGTCACCAAGGTTGCTGCTGCAGAGGCAGGAGGTGCAGGAAATTCACTGGCTTTTATCTGTCTTGGCCTGTAAATGTCACTTCCCCCTCACAGTTCATTGGCCGGAGCTAGTCACACGACTCCAATCTAACTATTATACAAGGTAGACTGGGAAGTATACAAGAATATAGACTTTTGGGTGAGCCTTTCCCACAAGTACTGATGATTTATTGATCAATACTATCTATCTATATTCCAAGCCCTGTGATAGTTAATTTACATGCATTATTTCAGATCCTCAAAACAAACTTTCCAGACATGTTACTGCCCTGACCAGTATGGCTCAGTTGGCTCAGTGTTGTTCCACAGTGCACGGTTCGATTTCCAGTGGGGGCACAGGCCGGGGTTGCGGGTTCTGTCCCTAGAAGGGGTGCATATAAGAGGCAATCGATTGATGTTTCTCTCACACATCAATGTTTCACTACCCTTCTTTCTCCCTCCCTTCCCCTCTCTCTAAAAATATATAAATAAAATCTTTAAAACAAACCATGTGTGTTAGTAATTTCACTTCATAAATGAGTAAACCAAGGAACACACAAAAATAAACTAACTTACATGTATTATCTCAGATTCTCACAGAAATGGCTAAAGGTATGTTTTATTAACTCCAATTTGTAACTGAGGCTCATAAAGATAAGCAAATTTTCCAAAATTCAATGGCAAACATGAGATTTAAACTCTGGAATGGGCCCATCTTCTTGCTTCTCCACATGTTGTGTGCCGAGTATAATGCTGTGCTCTGGGAATACCAGAAACAAATGGGAAGGAGAGAGGTCCACTTCTGTCACCATGACAGCAGATACTACCATCGGCACCATGTTCTAGTGCCTCCAGGGGGTGTTGACACCTGGACCAGAAGCAGAGAGAACAGCATTTCCAAAGGCAAAAAGCTCAAGCACTTGGTCAGAGTCAGGATTTCTGCAAAGTTAATAGCGTTTGAGTTTCAGAATGTCACTCTCATAGGCATCTTCCAAGGCCCTGGGAGGGGTGTCAGCCGTGTATGCAGAGAATATCATATTTCCGTAAAATATGGGAATCGTTTCTCAGCCTTTTGGCTAAGATCGAGTGTAGCATCTACAAAATATGGAAAAGTGATGTCTTGTAAAAGCAGTTAGTTAAGACCACTGTCTCCTTCCATTGCTATGTCTTGACTGTCACTTAACTCTTCATGTTGATGGTGGCAACCTTCCTGTAGGCATGTTTAAGATTTAGTTAAGGAGAAATTGAATACAGTATATATTTATTGTAGCTTAAATGAGGCATTCATGTGATTCACGATCATTTCCATGTGTAAATAAGTTATTGCTAGCCTCCTACTGTAAGGAATGGCTTTCAAGAATATCCCTAGTGCCCACAGTGTTGACTCATCTGACACCACCACACGTATGTGCAGAGCTAGAGTTAGTATTGTGACATGAACATGTCCTGTGTATGACACCCACCAAGGGAAGTAAGTGGGTGAAGAAGGAAACATAAGGAGTCAGAGCTAATCTTTGGAAAATTTTCCCAATCATCAGACTTGTAAAATTGTATAAAACACGCAGTTCCCATAAATGTCTAGTCAAAGTAGAAGCTCTCCTCCTGTCAGGAATATTCTCAGTAATGCAGCATATATAATTATAAACCCACCATAATTTTCTCTTTTGATGGCAACTGCATGAAATTAAATTTATTACAATTTCTGCATTTGGAGGAATACTAAGGAAATACATATGTGAATGAAACTTTTAGAGGTTTCCAAAATTGACAACAACCTATAATTTTCATGACTAATAATGGGTTGTGGAAATCAAACAAACTTTTTAAACTATCAATACTAAATAAAATAATAAATCACACTAGTGAAAAAATTAATTTATTCTATTATCTCTACGGAAAATGATATAGAGACTTCCAGTCAAGATGGAGGCATAGGTAAACACAGCTCGCCTTCTCGTACAACCACATCAAAATTATAGCTAAATATAGAACAACCATGGCTCAGAACCATCAGAAATCGAGTTGAATGGAAGTCCAATAACTACAGAATTAAAGAAACCAAATCCATCCAGGCTGGTAGGAGGAATGGAGACACAGAGATACGGAGATGTGTAGACATGAAACAGGCTGGTCCTACACCCACATGGGGTGCATAAAAACCAGGATGGATATTTGGGAAGAAAGGGGTCCCAGGCACATACCAAGCCTACTAGCCCAGGGTTCCAGTGCCAGGAAGAGAAGTCCTCATAACTTCCGGCTGTAAAAACCAGTGGGGATTGATATAGTAGAAAAAACTGTTAGATTCCCAAACAGTTCCTCTTAAAGGGCCTGTACAGAAACTTACTCAGACTCACTCCCTCTGAACTTCAGCTGGAGCAGCAGCTTGAATAGCACAAGTGGCATAAAGGGAGGAACAGAAGTGTCTGGCATCAGTGCGCAAGCTGGAGGATAGCTTTCTCCCAGAGAGAATGTTGGGCAGAGGCCATTGTTCCTCTTTGAGACCTCCTCCCACAAAGCCACAGAGCAGCAGGCAAGTGCCATATCTGAGACTCATCAACCTGGCTCACACTCTTAGCTCCGCCCTGGTGATTCCCTGAAGCTCTGCCCCACCCAACTTACAGGCCCACCCAAGCTATCAACAGTGGTTTTTCCATATGAATGGTTTGCCTTGGCTCATATTTCAGATCTTCCTAAATCCTCTCAAACTAGCAACAGCCTCTCAGTGAGTCCCCAGCCCCCATACCTCTTGCTAAGTGCCCCCTGGCTTGGCACTAGCAATAGCTGGCCTTGGTTCACAGCCTGGTCTCACTTGGGCACCTCCAAGCCCAGCACAAGTAGCAGCCATTTGCAGATTACTTTACAGCTTATGCCAAGTGGCCCCAAACAGAACACAAGAGGTAAATAACCTTGGCCTATACCACCTGGGAAACCCCAGAACCTGCTCATCCAGTAGACAGCTACAGACCACATTGGAGCACCACTGCCCAATGATATTCATAAGTAACACACTCAAGAGGCAGAATCAGCAGGCTCCAGAGACCATAAGTTATGCTCTATGGAGTGGGCCCCTGAACAGCTGATCTTCCACAGAGGGTGGAAGTTGGTGGTCAGTGGTAAGGCCAGTCCTTGCAACTGACTGGTCTGGGTAAATCCTTCCCATTTACCTGCCAACAGCAACCAAGATTCAACTACAAGAAGAGGGTGTACTCAGCCAACACAAAGGAGCCCCCTCAAGTACCCAGCCTGGGTGACAGGGGAGGCTGTGCCACTGGACCCTACAGGACACCTACAATATTAGGCCACACTACCAAGACACCAAGTCAAAGCAGCTCTACCTGACACACAGAAACAAACACAGGGCGGCTGCCAAAGTGAGGAGACAAAGAAACATGGCCCAAATGAAAGAAAAGAACAAAACTCCAGAAAAAGAGCTAAAGGAAATGGAGATAAGCAATCTATGAGATGCTGAGTTCAAAACACTGGTTATAAGGATGCCCAAGGAACTTAGTGATGACCTCAACTAAAGGCAGTATAAGAGCTTTCCAGACAAGAAAAAGCTGAAGGAGTTCATCATCACAAAACCATTATTATATGAAATGTTACAGGGACTTAAGAAAAAGAAGATCAAAACTATGAACAATAAAATGGCATTGAATACATATCAATCAACAATTGAATCTAAAAAAACAAACTAAGCAAACAAGTAGAACAGAGACAGAATCATGGATATGTAACCAGAAAAGCCAGTGTTTGTGCTGCCTGTCACCTACCAGACCCAATAAGCGGAGACAGGGACTGGATCTTTATGGGCATTTTATTCAGATGGCTGTTGATCTGAGAAGACGATGGGTTTGTATCCTAACAGACCGTCTTAAATTCCATTTTAAAATCACCCATTTTAGGGTCACTGGTTCAATTTCCAGTCAGGGCACATGCCTGGGTTGTGGACCAGGTTGGGGGGCACATGAGAGATGACCACACATTGATGTTTCTCTTCCTCTTTCTCCCTCCCTTCCCCTCTCTCTAAAAATAAAATAAATAAAATATTTAAAAAAAAATTTAAATGGCCCTTTTTATAAGGAGAACAAAGTATAAGTAAGGGGTTTGGAATTCAGGGAAAAGTTAACTGGAATAAAAACTGCAGCATTCTCACCCTGGGCAGTGGTCTTTGACTGTGTCCCGGGAGGTGCTCATCTCACTCTGGAGCACAGTGGCTCAGACACCATCTTCAATTGCTTGCCGTCCTCCTGAGGCACGAAGGTGGAACTGCCTGTGGTCTCCTGGAGTCAGGGTGGGTCATACCTTCAGTTCCTGGAACAATACCTTTAACGTATGCATTACCTACTAGGTTTATAACTATTTACCTTAAACTAGAATTTTCCAACTTTCCAGTCCCCAATCAGATACGGAGTATTTTGATGGTTGCCAGATGGGAGGGTGTGTGGAAGAATGGGTGAGGAGGTGAGGGGACTAAGAAGTACAAATAGGTAGTTACAGAGTAGCCATGGGGATGTACAGTACAGCATAGGAAATGGAGCAGCCAAAGAAATACGCATGACTCATGGGCTTGAGCAAAGGGACGGGGATTGCCTGAGGGAGTATGGGATGCTGGATGGAGGAAAAATTTAGGACAACTTTAGTTAGCATAATCAAAAAAATGTAATTAAAAAAAGAAAATGATATAAAATTTTAAAATTGTTGATATCTGAGGAGGTAATCAAAAGGCATACATCCGAAAGTATTTAAGAAAGGGCAATTAAATTTCAGGTATTTAATTTAATTTAATTTAATTGGTGCTATTTATCAGTTTTTTTCCATTTATTTTTTGTGTTATTTAGTTCACATATATTCACCATCATACCTACTTAGCATTCTTTAGAGTCCTCCAAGTATATGAGCAGGAGGCCTGCTATAGACTGTTTGTGTCCACCCCACACCCCCCAATTCATGTGTTAAAGCCTAATCCCTAGTGTGATGGTATGAGGAGGTGGGGCTTTGGAAGGTCATTAGGTCATGAGGGGGGAGCCCTCATAGATGGGATTAGTGCCCTGATGAAAGAGACCTCAGAGAGCTCCCTTGCCCCTTCTGCCACGTGAGGACACAGTGACAAGACAGCCATCCATGAACAAGGAGGCAAGCCCTCTGCTAGTGCTTCGGTCTTTGACTTCGCAGCCTCCAGGACTGTGCGAAGTAAACTTCTGTTGTTTATGAGCCACCCAGCCTGTGGCATTCTGTGACACCAGTGCAAATGGACCACGACTGACCCCAAAACCTGGAGTCACCCTTACACCGCGACACACATCAGCTGGGAAAGCGCCCACCTTACTGACATAACTTCAGAACTTCACTTGATGTAACTTCAACTGATGTAACTTTTGAAAGCCGTGAAAAAATAAAATAATAAAGGATCAAGATGACAATCATGTGGTTAGTTCACATGCCAGCCATTTCAAAGCAAAATAAGTGTTTGATGTTTCAAATTATTCATCCCAGGAGATAAGTAATTAATCTGGAAAGACAGGTGGATTTGTAATTCCACTGCCAAAGATAAAGAACAAAGTCTTTAGATTGTTACTAGTTATATCTGGTTATGCAAATTACATTTATCAATCACTGATACTATCCTATTTTAAAGGATGTGCTGGCTGCATTAGGCCAGAGAGTAAAGGCCTGTGGATAAAAGCGGCCTTCATGGAACCCAGAAAACACCCTTCTGCTCTGCTCCGCGCTGCATGAAGCAGTCTTAACTCTCTCGGGAGAATTAGAGTTTCTCCCTGGCACAAAATGAAATCACCTTCTTGTTAGTGGATATGGGATACTTCTAATGATCAAGATATGACAAGAAATTGGATCGTTCCCTGAAAAAAAGGGGGAAACAATGTTAATGACTGAAGCTTAATAAATAATGTTAATGCTTATGCTTAGTAAACATCTGATTGATTTTTCTTTTAAAAAGTACTGCTATTATCATCAACACTTTCAAGATGTGTGCTTGGAAAACAGAAATGACATTTCTCATGTTGAATATTTTTAATGCCATGAAGAGGAAAATGAGACTAACATCAGATATCTTTATCTCCTTGTGTCAGAATATCTCAAAACATGTTATAGAATTTAACTTGGTAACCCTTAAGTTCTAGATAATTCTGAAGTGATACCACTGTTCATTAGCTGGGCAATCTGCAGCCTTGAGAGATGAACCCTGAAGTAGTGAACAAGTGCAAAAATAAAGATGAGGCATAGATGGGACCTAGAAGCTAGAACCCTGAGCACAAATTCCTGGATTAATCCATTCCTGTAAGTTTCTTCCTAAGATAAGTGATTCTGTATCTTCCTAAGAAAACACCAAGACCCTTGTTTTCAATAAACTAATATAGTCCCAGAGACATTAATGGTCAGTCTGAGAGTCTGATGAGCGGATCTAATTGTATTCCAATGGTTCTAATATATTGTGAACTACAGATGATCTTGAAGAATTTGATTCACAGTAAGTGTACAGAAGAATAAATCAATGGAGAAAATCCTTGCTGTATAAAAATAGTCCTATTCACACTTTGTACCTCCTCCAAACTCTATTTCACTCAAATTCTGGGAAATCTAAAAAAGAAAGAATTCTGAAGCTAGATGGATAAAATTCAAAAGTCTTTTTTTAAAAAAGAATCTGGGAGAGATTTCAAAAATCATCCAATCAGCTTTCATCTTTATTGCTCTACAGACAAGTTTCAGTGACTTGTCTGAAATAGTTATTTTGCCAGAGGCAGAGCTAGGACCAGAAAGCAAATCATTCCTGCTATCACCAACCATCACATCTCACACTGTCTCTCCCCATTCCTGCTATCACACAACTATCATATATGACACTATCTCTCCTCATTCCTGCTATCACATGACCATCATGTATGACACT